>CABHPR010154802.1:29056-42373 GCA_902168415.1 Peromyscus melanophrys | reverse complement strand
TATCTATCTATCTATCTATCTATCTATCTATCTATCTATCTATCTATCTATCTATCTCTAATAGTTTTACTTTATTCTCATCCAAAAGACCATCTGTAACCAAATGAAGTGAACTGGATCACGCGGCCCTTCTCTTGAACTTTCTCCCAGTTCAAATGCTCACACCTCTCACTAGCCATCATTCTCTTACGTCTGGAGCTGGGCTCAGCACACTGAAGCCTGAGCAGTCTCCTTTGTGGTTTTAGCCTTCTTGTAGAAAATAGGCTTGGTCAGTCCATGGCCACTGTGGCTACTCAGAAGGCCTGTCCATAGCCACTGTGGCTACTCAGAAGGCCTGTCCATAGCTACTGTGGCTACTCAGAAGTTCTGTCCATAGCCACTGTGGCTACTCAGAAGGGCTGCCCATAGCCACTGTGGCCACTCAGAAGGCCTGTCCATAGCCATTGTGGCCACTCAGAGGGCCTGGCCATAGCCACTGTGGCTACTCAGAAGGGCTGCCCATAGCTACTGCAGCCACCCAGACAAAATCCCTGCCCCTGTTATGCAAAGCCCTTTTTGGAGTTGGCACTTGAAATATTTCTTGCAGAAAATCCGACAAGTTTTAGGAATTCATTTCTTGTGTTTGTAAGAGCCCTATCAGTACAGGAAGAGGAGAATTCTCTATTTCTTCTTCTTTTTTTAATGAGTCAATGCCTAATTACCCCAATTCTGTCACAAACTTCTGTCCCTTGACTTGACCCTGAATGTAGGTAAATTCTGCTTTCTGATCTTCATATTTTCTCAATAGCAATACTCAATATAGTGAATTAACCATAACTTTCAAAAAGATAAATTTCTATGTAAAACATTCTGAGTAAATGTTTAGATATGAGGAGGAGTGTGCCATATTAAACTACCAAGAAACACAAAGCTGGACATAGTGCCACATGCCTGAAATCACAACATTCAGGAGACTGAAGCAGGGGGATCACACATTCAAGGGTAGCATGGCAAGACCTTGCATCTTAGTGGGAGCTGGGGCAGGGGTGGGGAAAAGGAAAAAAAATTTAAAAGCACACTATTGATTTAGACTGTGATGATGTTACAGTGTAGGGAAGGCAAAAGCATTTCATCTTTAAAGCCGAATCTCATGAACCAGATTGGCTCTCTCGGTTAATGAGAACTTTAAATCCAGAAAGGAATCTGGATTGTCAGGCCTAGTATAAGACAGGGAGTGGTGGGAACAGTGCCTAGTTATCAGCCGAAGGTCATGCCTTCGAAAAGTCATCCCCAGTGCCAGAATGTTGGGAGATAGGGTCTAAATGGCGGGGGCAGGGCAGGGTGGGGGTTAGACATAGGAATGTTGCCCCTTTAACCGAACTGATTTTTTAAAAAGACTTATTTTAATTTTAATTGTATATGTCAATGTGTGTGTCTTGGGTGAGTATGTGCACATGGGTGCAGAGATGTACCCAGAGTACAGAAGAGAACATCAGATCTCCTGGAGCCAGAGTTACAGGTGGTTGGTTGTAAGCCACCTGATGAGGGTGCTGGGAACTGAATCTGGGTCCCCTGAAGAGTGGTATGAGCTCTAAATTCCGGAGCCATCTCTCCAACCCCCACAAACTGTTGTGTTTTTGAGTCAGTTAGCTATTGAGAGTGGGCCTGTTATACCATTATGTTTGGCCTTCTCTTTAATAAATCTTTTCTTATTAACTTTAAATAATTGATTCATTTGTTTATTCATTTATTTATTTTTTGAGACCAGGTCTCACTATATAGTCCTGGTTAGCTTGGAACTCACTATGTAGACCAGGCTGGCTTCAGACTCCCAGAGAATCAGCCTTCCTCCCAAATGCTGGGATGAAAGGTCGCACAACTATGCCCGTCTAGGCCTTCTCGAGTATACATTTGCCTTCGGTCATACAGCGATCAGGTCATCCTGGATACTGGTACCTTGACATTATCCTTCCCAGACCCAAGAAATAAATTTCATTCTTGATAGGTAAATTATCAATGTAATGTAAGGACTGGCTGTGGTGATATTGTGTCCCACAATATATTGTGCACCCTAATAAACTTATCTGGGGTCAGAGAACAGAACAGCCACTAGATAGACATAGAGGCCAGAAAATGGTAGCACACACCTTTAATCCTAGCATTCCAGAGGCAGAGATTCATCTGGATCTCTGTGAGTTCAAAGCCACACTGGAAACAGCCAGGCATAGTGACACACGCCTTTAATCCCAGAAAGTGATGGCAGGAAGGTATATAAGGACCAGGAACTAGAGCTTTTTTTAAGCTTTTAGGCTTTTAGCAGCAGTTGAGCTGAGATTCATTTGGATGAGGACTCAGAGGCTTCCAGTCTGAGGAAACAGGATCAGCTGAGAAGTTGGCAAGGTGAGGTTGGATGTGGCTTGTTCTGTTTCTCTGATCTTTCAGCATTCACCCCAATACCTGGCTCCAGGTTTGTTTATATCAATAAGACCTTCTAACAATTTGTGCTACAACTGGGGGCATCCAGTGCTCTGTTCTTGGCACGCTGGCATGCAGGTGCTCAGTAGTGACAACAAGCATTAGCAAGCTAGGCTGGGGCTATCTGCCACACTCATTAGGACCTTGGAGCACACATCGTGAAAAACAGACTTGTGGCCCTCCATAGTCACCAGCAGATCTGAAACTGACTTCCAAGTGTCTCACTCTAGAAATCAGACAGAGGAAGAAGAGCTGTTTCAAATGCTTTTCCATTTAAAGATATATCATGTTGGAGTGGGGGGAATAAGGGGAAGATCTGGGAAGAGTTAGGAGAAGGAGTTAGGGAATTACTATGAGCAAAATGCATTTCATATATATATATATATATATATATATATGTATGTATATGCATTCATGAAATTCTCACACAATTAAAAGATAGAAAAGAGATATTTCATGTTAATTTGCATTTCAAAAATATTGATTTTAAGAGAATTCATCATCCAGCAGTAACAGTACAAAAACTCACCTAAGACTACTAAGTTGGACATTAAACATGTGAAACTGAGTGACTGAAATGTTTTTATAATTCATAATGTTGCTTTTACACTGAACTCATGGAGAGAGTGACCACTAGTCACAGTTTGGAATTTTTCCTGAGAAACGTTAAGTCTACATCAGGGGTTCGGAGCAGGTTCTCTGCACTTCTGGGGCTGAAATTTCTTATTTAAATGTCTAGTGGAAAATAAAACACCTAGAGTCTATGGAAATTAGAAATCCAGTCTTTTATATTAATTAATTATAACTGATTTTATTTAGTTAGTTATTTATTGATTTTTAGATGGGGGTCTCTCTACGTAACCCTGGCTCCTGGAACAACTGGCTCTGTAGACCAGGGTGGCTGGCCTTGAACTCATAGAGGTCCATCGACTCTACCTCCCAGGTGCTGTGATGAACCACCACACCCAGCTCCAGCTAGACTTTCTCACTTAGGACATAGAGTTAAGTGCAATTTAAAAGGGAAAAGTGAGCTGGATGTGGCAGTTTGGGAAGCTGAGGCAGAAGGATTGTGGGTTTGAGGCAGAGCTTCTCACGTCTTTAAATCTGTGGTTTGTTTTACTGGTTCCCAGTGGTCTTTGTCAGGTAGAAGCAGGATTCATTATTTAGTTAGTTAGTTAATTTTTTGTTTTGTTTTGTTTTGGATCAGGTCTTAGTCTGTTTCCTAGGCTGGCCTGGAACTTGATTCTCCTGCTTCAGCCTCCTGAGTGCTGACTCTAAGTCTGAGGCACCACACCCAGCTTAGTTTTGATGACCTTTGCTGCCTCTCTGAACTTGCCTGTTTAGTGAACTGCTAGGGTTTGAGCTCAGCGCACCGAGTGCCACACATCTGGAAAGTGACCCCTAAAATGTTGATTTCTGAAGAAAGAACAAGATGACTCGTTACATAATACTCAACTGATGTTGGAAACTTCTGGCTTATCAATAAACCCCAAACGTCACAACCTTAAAAATATAGCCTTAGAATTCAGTCATAATCTTGTTCACCTTGTTCCTAAACACAAACTGCTGGAGAGCACGTAATACGAGCCACAGCATTTTACCTATTCATAACTCTATTTTCAGAAAACATAACATTGCATACCCATTTTCATAATTTATAATAAGACATTCTTAGATTATTATGAACAAATAGGATGTCACCCAGGAATCCACTCTCATTTACTCAGCCAAGGCTTCGTGGACAGAAACCAGGCCCTGTACAAGCGCTCTATCACACGACAATCGCGCTCCCAGCTCTACTCAGAGATTGAATAACAGAAGTTGTGGGACAGCATTCCAATTCCCTTAAATATCAATTTCATCATATTAACTTGAATTCCTGGAAACAACTCTTGATTCTCCATTATGTATATTAACAAGTTCTACATCCAGCCAAAGTGAAATTGTTCTGGCTCTCATATTCACTTCCATTCTACTTCCAACTAGAAAAATCACAAATAACTAATTGCTATCAGACACAGTGTTTTATGGATATAAAGCTTGGAATTAGTGTAAACAATTGTTCTATTTACAGAAAAACCTCAAGCAGTACTCCAAATTGTAGTTTAATTTGAATGGATTTTAGCCCGACATTACATTCAAAAGAATCCGGGGCTTGGGGATTTAGTTGAGTGGTAGGTACTTGCCTGGCAAGCGCTGGGTTGAGTCGTTAGATCCAGAAAAGAAAGAGGATGCTAGCAAGGTCTTCTGCTTGTTAAACAGAACAACCGACTGCAGGGAAATGCATACACACATACACAAACTAGAATGTTTTCTTTTTAAATGGAGACACTGCCATCTTGTGGCATCATGGTGGGAAAGCAATGGAGCCGTTTCTAAATGCTGTGGCCTTCCTGAGTTTACTACTTTTACATTACCACCACAGCAAACAGCCAGTACGAATAGTACTGGTTTTTCCTTGACCCACTGGCCATTGTTTTCCTTGATATTATGTTTTAGTGAATTACTAGGAGATTAATATTCCCCTAAACTTGCCAAAATGTATTAGTTTTCCTCTAGGAAACCAACCAAGTCTTGGAAGATTGCTTTGGTGTCTACCATTATCTATTGATTTGAAATTAGAGGCATCAAACCACAAGAGCTTGGATGCAGCCCATCTGGTATCTCTAAAAACACCTGAAGGTGTGAAGCTTCCTTCCTGAACCATTCTACTGCCTTTACCTTATTACAGTGACTGCAGCATTACATGGGCATTTACTTGAACCTCACTCATAATGAATCCAGCAGGAAACATTTTTTCCCTCTTTTTAAATAACACAAATTTAGGCACAAAGGCAATCATTTGCGTGAGAGGACTCTGAAGGGACCTAGGACTGAGTAGATGTTGGCTCAGTGGGTACAGCATTTGCCATCAGGATCAGAGTTCAGATTCTCAGCACCCATGTAACCACCAGGCAGAGATGGTAGCTTACCTGTAATTCCACCGCTCGGGAAGAAGAGACAGGGATAGGTAAACTGGATAGCCACAGCCAAACCAGTGAGCTCTGGGTTAGGGTGAAAGTCTGCCTCAGTATCTAAAGTAGAGAATGGTCAAGGAAGACAAATCTCGATGTCAACTTCTGGCCTCCACATGCATACATATGAATGTACACCTGCACAGGTGTGTGCCCACACACATACAAATGTGCATACACACACACACTAAATATAAAAACAATTTTATAGAGATTAGCTCCCAGGAGAACGCTGGTAGCTTTGGTAACAAAGATTAGTTACAAGCTTATCTTGAATAGTACCAAAGCTGATTTAGACCAGTATGCCCTGGAGAAAGAAGAAACGCTAAGGGCATAGCAGTAACAACTTCATAAATGATTGGGTTTCCAAGCTGAAGTCTCCGTCTTTAAATGTAATTTTTAAGGAGACAAGGATGTAGCTGATTGTGACTTTCTCTTTCCATATGTCTCTTCCAGTTGATCCTTGGTTCTCGGCAATGGGGCTTTTAGCCATATATAAAGAAATGAAACTAAGCAACTACAGCTGCAGCACTCCTCAACTGTATGAGTAGGCAGGCTCTAAAGGACTATAAAACATTGTTATTTTGGAATTATCTGTACATATCAGAAACTACTTTTCTCCACATGGCTCAGCGTTCAAATCCCCACAAAGGCACTAATGTACTGATGTGCTGAGTTTCTTGAATCTCTTCCCCAGGACAGAATTTAATCAAATAACTGAGTATTGTTTTCATAGAAAAGTATATGTCATATGCCTCATATCTTCCTTTTTTTGTTGTTTTTTTGTTTTTGAGACAGGGTCTCTTGATGTATGTAGCTCTGCTGTCCTGGAGCTTGCTATGTAGCCCAGGGTGGCCTTGAACTCACAGAGATCCATCTGCCTCTGCCCCCGGTGTGCAGGGATTAAAAGTGTGCACCACACCTTCCTTTTCAGTTGCTGACATGAACTTGACAATAGTCCACTACCTCAGACGTTTCAGCGGCTTTCCCAGCATTCTTTGACAAGTATCATATAACTGTCCCTTACAGGCAATTTAAATTGTTTTAATGTTATACAACGAAGTGTTTGGAATCCCTTGTATATAAAACATCCAGTGTCTCCCAGTGAAGTGCTGAATCCTATTAGCAATCCTGACAAGGTCAAATTAAGCACAAGGGGTTCATTCCATTAGTCTACCTTCATGGATTTCATTGAACGCTTTTTTTTTTAAAGCTAATTTTAGTTAAATGTGTGGGTGTTTTGCACTTGTGTGTGCGCCTGGTACTATCAGACACCAGAAAAGGGTGCTTGGATTTGAACACAGATCCTCTGTAAGAGCAGCAAATACTCCTAGCCCCTTGCCAAAATAAAAGGGAATAAAATTAACTTAATTTAAAAAGGAAGTTTTTGTTTGGTTGGGGTTTTGTTTTTTTTTTGAGATAGGGTTTCTCTGTGTCCTGGAACTCACTCTGTAGACCAGGCTGGCCTCGAACTCAGAGAGATTTATCTACATCTGGCTGAATGCTGGGATTATAGGCTGCACCACTGGAATACGTCACAGTTGTACTTTTACTCGTGTGTTGGCTGGCCTAGAGAATTTCTGTTAAATATGTAGCTTATTTGAGGTTTGGTGTCAAGCTTTATCCTTCTTCACTTTTGGAAAATTTCCATGGCTGTTACAACTTACTATTGTCTTTTCCTATTTAAATCTCACTCTTGGGATGGAAAAATGAATTTATCTCCCTTCACTTGGTTCTATTACTTCATTGTTTTGGATTATTTTCTAACCATTATTTCTTCAGTGTTGAAGTCTTAGCTTTTGTCTTGATGGTCTATTGTTAACAGTGATCTTATTCATTGTACATAGAATCAGTCCTACACATTTGTGGAAACCATCATTATTGCTATGTAAATGGAGCCTTCCGTTGCTCTTCCAAAGATGTGGGCCGTGGTTTGACTTTATAAATTACTGGTATCAGTGTATTTTATGCTGTCCCAAGTCACCTGTTTTGAAACTGCTTTAGAGATACAGGCTTATAAATATGAAAACAGTCTCCCAGATCCACCTGGGAAGATTCACTGTGGCATCTTCAAGACATAATCCAGTAGATTCATACAGTAGAACTTAATAGTAATTCTGTTACACATCAGAGGGCAGATCACAATACCAGATGACGTGCCCCATGTGTGCACGTTACTTGTTTCACAAACACTATACACTGAACTGTCTCTGCAATGAAGGGACCCTGTTTCCTTAGTTCCTAATGTTGTAAGTTATGGATTGCTGCTGACAACACACAGCACAAGGGGTGAAATCATGGGTGTGAAACCTCCAGACCTCAGGACAGTGGTGCAACATTCTCCACACACTGCCTTCCACCAACCTGTCCTAATCTCACAATGGGCAACCTGGTTCTAGCAAGCAGGAGGATTTCAGCACCTTTGGCAAATTCCTAAAAATACTTGTTTTCTCTCCTCTTCCACACGATGAACAGAAACTGCTTCATGTCTGCTCTGAATCTTAACAAATGAAAGCACTTTTTAAGTTTTATTCAGCTGCAGTGATTCCCAAAACCTTCAAATGAGCAGCAATGAATAGCAGCTGACTGACAACGCATGCTGTTTTAGTTCTTTGAACTGTGATCTAACTGCAGGACAAGAACCAGATTCTGCTGGCAGAGTTCATACTGACAACACAGCATGGGGACATTCTGATTAAACAGACCTCATGCACGTGTGCAGGGTGTGTGTCCAGGAAGAAGCAACCCTTAGAGACAGTTCAGCAGAGACATATGCAAATTGCCCATTTCAATTACAGGATTCTCTTTCAATTTACAATGTCCATTTCTAATTTTTGACTCTTTGGTTCAGTTCAAAATGATTCCTTCACCTCAGTGACATAGCTTATGAATTTTGGAGATAATTTATGCAATGGCAGTCTTCACAGCACTGGCTGAGCAATACAGTGAAACAGTGTTACTTCTATAGCAGTAACACCCTTTAGAGTGAGCCTGTGAGCACCTTAAAGACCCAGTGGCAGCCTCTCAAGCTGAAATGACCTTTGGTATATTCCGGTCCCACAAACACCATCAAGTCACTGGCTCGAAAACAAGTCTTCCCAATGAACAGACAGAAGGCGATCCAAGTACAATTTTTTAATAAAGATAATTACAAAAGATGGAAAAAAATCAGCTCAGAAAGGCCAATTGCTTTTTTTTAATAGATCCGGTTTTTGACATAATAACACATCAATTTAAATACAATCACATAAAGCATGGTGGAAAAAAAAGAAATTTTGCTTCATAATTAGAAAAACTCACAATAAAACCTGCCAAGAAAAACAAAAACAAGCCATTTTGAAAATAAATACAGTCCATGCCAAAACAGTATAAAATGAAGCCAGGAGTCCTCAGACAGCAAAAGTTTCTCATCCCAGTCTTGTCTCACTTTTCCAGAGGATCCTGAAGTTGGGAGTCAAATTCAAGGGTTGCTGAGTTGTTCTGATTTGGCTCTGTTGAAAGAGGTAATGTGAAATATTAAAAAGAGTAGTTGTAGCTTGAGTTTTCCTGCCTGGCCCACAGGACAAATCTCTCTCACCTGCCAGTCCCACAGCCGCTCAGACCCAACCAAGTAAACACAGAGACTTATATTGCTTACAAACTGTATGGCCATGGCAGGCTTCTTACTAACTGTTCTTATATCTTAAATTAATCCATTTCTATAAATCTATACCTTGCCACATGGCTCGTGGCTTACCGGCATCTTTACATGCTGCTTGTCCTGGCGGTGGCTGGCAGAGACTCCCTCCGCCTTCCTGCTCTTTTTATTCTCTCTGTTAGTCCCAACCTATACTTCCTGCCTAGCCACTGGCCAATCAGTGTTTTATTAGCAACACATTTGCCATACAGAACATCCCACAACAAGTAGTCTTGGTTTAAGACCACTGACAAGCTGCAGATCAAGACTTGTAGATTCACGCCAAATAATTCAGTGTTGTTTCTGTGCAATGAAAGACTTAATGCCTTAATCTTTTTGATGGTTTTACAACGAAGCATTCCAAGTTATCCTTAAAAATTAGCATACCACTGTGTGTGACCAAGCACGCACACTTGCTTTTGACACAGAAGCTCACTCTTCAGCTTAGACTGACACTTTAAAATTCATTATGGCTCAGTCTTGTAGCATGAATCTTAAAAGTCTTATTAATAAAATCAAACCTGAGGCCAGTTATTGGGGTGAACACTGGAAGGTCAGAGAGACAGAATAAGCCACAGCTATCTCACCTCGCTGGATCCTCAGCTGGTCTTGTTTCCTCAGACTGGATGCCCCGAGCCATCATCCAGAATGAAGCCTGAAAGCTTAACCAGCCACATGCTTCTCCAGGCCAAAGGCCTCTCCAGGCCAAATGCCTCTCCAGGGCAAATGCCTCTAGTTTCTGGTCCTCACGCCTTATATACCTTTCTGCTTTCTACCACCACTCCCTGGGATTAAAGGTGTGGCTTTCTGGGATTAAAGGTGTGTATCACCGTGCCTGGCCGTTTCCAATGTGGCCTTGAACTCACAGAGATCCAGAGGGATTTCTGTCTCTGGAATGCTAGGATTAAAGGCGTATGCTACCACTGCCTAACCTCTATGTTTAATATTGTGGCTGTCCTGTTCTCTGACCCCAGATAAGTTTATTAGCATACACAATAGTTTGGGGAACACAATACCCCCACACAGTCTGGATTTAAATTCATGGCAATCCCCCAGCCTCAGTCTCAAGCCTCCACAATTAGCCACCACACATGCCCTCTGACAATAAAATTCTCAAACAGGCTTCACTTAACCCTGCCATCTCCCAACATCAAAATGGTCCAAGCACAGGAATTTGCGCGTTATGCAAACCATGACTGCAAACATAAAGGCTGAGGGCAACGGTGCAGGACACATTAACCCACTCAGAAGACAGACCTCTTACGGTATGATGTTCTCAGGGTTGGCCCCGGATTTCAAGTACATGTGGCTCTCCCAAACGCACATGTGACTGTCAGTCTAGAGGGAAGCGTCACTCACCCTTTGGTATCTGTTTTTTCACCACTGCTGTCCTTGGATTTGTCTTCTTCCTTCACATCTGAAAACAGAAGGAGAAGATTAAAACCCGTTTTGAAATATAAAATATATACACTTTATTTTAAAATACAGAAAGCTGCACTGAGCTCACTACTCCTGAAGTCTGTCACTAGAAAGTGCCCTTAGCAGGCAACGCAGGGGCCCACTGTCAACGTGACGGCGTATGTACCTGCACCCTCTTTAGCTTTCAGTTCTGAAGCATCACGGCATGACAGGTGCTGTGAGGAACTTCGGAGGACAGAGCAGGGCACAGAGCTGTCAGGACGGAAGGACACTGAATGGGAACACACTCTCAGTGGGGAAGCGTGAAGAGTATCTTCCGGAGAAAAACTGAAGAGGACTGAGGTGAGAAGACAGCTGCAGAAGTCAGCAGATCCTGGGGATCACGTCCTCAGGCTTGGCAGCAAACATCTTTATCTGCTGAGCCATCCGTCCTGCTGGTCCACAAAAACTACATCCCTTTGTTCTGACCTTTAGTTTTTAGCTACCACTAAACTGAAGTTCCTGAGTTAAAACGCAGTAATCAAGTAACTGTCGCAGAGGAGCCGAGTGTTTTCTCTATGTAAACTGAAGTTCCTGAGTTAAAACACAGTAATCAAGTAACTGTCGCAGAGGTGCCGAGTGTTTTCTCTATGTAAAACAAAGTCATGCAGCGAGGCCCTAGTGCCGAGGCGCAGGAACATCAGCAGTCTCTCTATCACACTGCAGGACAGCGATGCCGCCTTTCACACAAATGTGTGCACTAAAATGAGAACTTTACCACATCTTAGTTTGTGCTTAATTTTGGCTACACTTTTACTCATAGTGCCAAAGGGGTGGTGGCAGTTCTTATTCTAGGTTTTGGCCTAAAGATTTTTGTCTTTATTTAATATAGCATTAATTTTGTGTAAAAAATAGTAAGAGACAATTTACCTATAACGTTCGTATTTGGAAGAAAGAGAAAATGCAGAAGATATTTTAAAATGAAAACAAACTGAGTTGGATGTGGTTGACACATTTCTGTAATCCCAGCACCAGGAATCTGAGGAAGGAAAGCGTCTTGAGTTTGAGGTTAGCATAGTAAGTACCAGACCAGCCAGGGCCACACGGTGAGGCCGTCTCAGATGATTAACGGTCAGCTACAGCTTGCATCCGTTGTCACTGTTGGCATGAGGAAACAAACACTCAACAGGCTACTTCCCGTTCCTTCCCTGCCTGTTCAGCATGGCGACCAGGGATGTCAGGCCCGTTAAAGGAGGTGTTATAACGGCTTGCTAAAGAAAACCTTCTGAGGCACACCAGCGGAGTAACTCACGCTGACAATGGCCGAGCTGGGGGAAGCAGACGAAGCGGAGTTACAGCGTCTGGTGGCCGCGGAGCAGCAGAAGGCGCAGTTCACTGCGCAGGTACGAGGATGAGGAGCAAGGAAAGGAGGGTGAGGCGCAGGACCCGGGCACCCACGGAGCTCTGGACACTGCGGCACAGCGGGCCCACTCGATGCTGGATGCCGGCTGCTCCTCCCGCCTGGTGGCCTCCGGCGCTCAGTGTCCGTGAGGCTAGCTCTGCCTGGGAGGAAAGAGGTGTAAAGCGGGTTGTGGGGGGGAGGTTTGGGCGACAGAAGAGCATGGTGGTCATATTAGGCGGCCACTGGTCTCGAGTGGCATTCGGAGTCTCTAGGTTCTGACCTTGGGGTTCAAGGGCCGGTAGGGAAAACACCGGTCCCCACCTTGAGTTCTGGGTTCGTTGTTGTCCGCTGCCTCTCTGCATTGGATCATGTGATATTGGAAGTGATGATCGTTATTAAAGGTGAGCGCTGCAACAGTCAGTGTAGACTCGGTTGAGACAGAGTTTGGAGTTTTCAGGCGCATTTCAAACCAGGGTGTTAACTGTTGCTGACCTTGGAAATACTGATAGTTATCCTTTCAAAAACTGACTACTTACTTAGTACTTAGCTTTCCAATATCACTACGTGTCCTTAGATACAATCCCAAACTATGCTCGGTTTGGAGAAATCAGTATCTTGACTTCATCCCATTTTAAAATAGTGCTAGTTGCTTTGAGGATTGGGCGGGCAGTGGTGGCACGCACCTTTAATCCCAGCACTATGGAGGTAGAGGCAGGCAGATCTCTGAGTTCAAGGCCAGCCTGGTCTACAGAGTGAGTTCCAGGACAGCCATGGCTACACAGAGAAACCCTGTCTTGAAAAAGAGAATTATGAAAGTATGAGTTCTAATGAGAATTTACTGTGTATAAGGATGAGGAATTATTGGTGACCAGAAGGTAGAGTAGACCCCAAAGTGATCCCATGATATGCTATTAAAAGTGGTTTTTAATCAAGTCACAGAAATAAGGTATCTACAGACCCCAGTGATTAAGGTTTTTCTCTCCTCTTAGGTGCATCACTTCATGGAACTATGCTGGGATAAATGTGTGGAGAAGCCAGGAAATCGGCTAGACTCCCGCACTGAAAACTGCCTCTCTAGCTGTGTGGACCGCTTCATTGACACTACTCTTGCCATCACCGGCCGGTTTGCCCAGATTGTACAGAAAGGAGGGCAGTAGGCTGAACCTCAGAATGACAGAAGACCCAAAAGACTTGTTACTAAGCAGACTGAATGGCCACTGGAGAAAGAGTTGTCAACGTGTCAGGTTAGCATCAGGCAGTTACCAAGTCTGTTGGTGCTAAAAAGTAACAGATCAAATGTCCAAAAGTGAAATTTTATTTATTGGAATTCAATAATTCCAGGTTGTATCACACCAGTTAATAAATGTGAAGTC
>CABHPR010154802.1:0-28656 GCA_902168415.1 Peromyscus melanophrys | reverse complement strand
ATTCAATAATTCCAGGTTGTATCACACCAGTTAATAAATGTGAAGTCCCCGAAAAAAAAAAAAAAAAGAAAGAAAGAAAGAAAAGAAAACCTTCTGAGGCACGTAAGACATCAGAAACCACCTCAGCAGCCCAGCTCCTAAGCCCCTTTCTATCGATCCTGTTTTATCTTCTTTAGTTCCAGAAGAGTCTTCATGTTTAAAGCAACTTTTCAAAGGATAATGGAGCTTAACTTTTGCTTCATTAAGTCAACTTTAAACAGTTCAAAATTATCTTAGAATTTTTGCTCTGAAACAGGTGTACTGGAATATGCCTCTAACCCCAGCATATAGGACGAGGCAGGGGGATCACTGTGAGGTCAGGCCTACCCTGAGCTACAAACAATAAGATGTAGTTCTGTTGAGAGGACCAATGTTTGCAACCCCCCATCCTTCCCTTCACCCCATTCTGTGACATGGAATAGTTTCTATATCACAAAGAAAATATGAGCACACACACTTGAAAAAGCTTTAAAAGAATTTTGAAAGCATTAAACAACAAGCTTTAGAGGTAAACATCATTTACACTGGGAAAAGTATCTCAACGAGTGCATGTACCCTGACCCTTGTGTGACTAAGGATCTCCTAAAAGATACAGTGCAACTCTTCTTTTTTTTTTTCTTCGAGACAGGGTTTCTCTGTGTAGCTTTGTGCCTTTCCTGGAACTCACTTGGTAGCCCAGGCTGGCCTCGAACTCACAGAGATCTCTGCCTGCCTCTGCCTCCCGAGTGCTGGGATTAAAGGCGTGCGCCACCACCGCCCGGCTACAGTGGAACTCCCAAGCAGCGACAGTGACAATGAATAGTCACCAAACCATAAACCGACCTGTCTTTTTGTCCTCAGTCTCCTTCTTGTCTTCTTCGATCCTAGCTTTCTTTGCTCCCTTTTTATGATCAGCAACGTTTCTGCGACCTCCTTCGCCTTCATCCTCAGAATCGGAGAACTCCTCATCGCAAGCTATCCGCTTGTCTGAGGCGCGAACTGACACACGAAAGATTTTACTAAATTTGACAGTGGCCACAGGTTCGACAATCATTACATACATCTCTACATATATAAAAACAGTGACCACATTCAACTCAGCACACGGAGCCAATGGAATACTTTCCAAATATACCAAGTGCCTAAGTTCTGGAGACAGCCATGTCTGTGGAGTCATACAAAATAAAACTAGTAATATTAACACAGGCTTTGAGACACCAGGAAGCTAAATCGACATGTAACTAAAATGGAGAAAAGGACAGTCACAACATGTCCTAGTGAAACATGCCTGTGTACCTTCAGTTTTAAGTCTTATTTGGATGAGCCAGAAATATGCACAAAGACATTATCAGGGCTTTCTTACTCGAAATTCTCTTGTCTGGGTCCTCTCCATCCTCATCCCCGCTGTCCTCGTGAACAGCATCTTCGGGAATCGCTTGCATTTGAACACCAGGTGCATGTGGTAACATTCGAAGATTTTCAAATAGACGCTGTCTAAATGACACAATTTATTAGACGAAACCACTTTATGTAAAGTTCCTGTTATAAACAGGCAGAAACATTAAACAAAAAACATCATCTTTTTGAACGAACAATATGTAAACATCAATTCTTTGCACATATTAACTAACTAACTGAACCCACAGCTCAAGAGGTAGGTACTAATTCATCCCCCATTTAATGATGAGGTAACAAGCGCACTTGTCCAATATCACACAACCTGTCTATGGAAGAGAGGACACACCCATACTGACGCTTGTCTCTGCACTGTGTAGAGACAAAGCTTTAACAAAATGTTTCAGATAATGCAAACAAAGCACCCAGTTTAATGGACAGCAGGAAAGAGTAAAATTTAGTGCCCATGGCAATTTAAAAATGCATTTGAATAAAAAATGTTTATTTACAAAGGTTGTACATTTGCGTTAGTAGAGTAGATTAAAACATCAGTATTCTTTAAATCCCTTTAAAACAAAGGAAATATCTGATGCATATAGCTAAAATGATACCCTCTATCTGACCTTCTATAGCCTCCTAAACTTTCATTAACATGAAATGATTTCTTACTTTATCTTTTCCATATATTCTGGAGTGTTCTGGTTTGTCATGTTTGAAGGACTAATATGCAGTTTGAAGTCTGGTCCAAAATACTCAAAGTAATCATTATATGGCAACTCTATTAAAAACAATGAAAAACAAGTCACACACTGAGAGCTCAGTTTCCACAGAAGCTAACAAATGCAATCCAGATGCAGACAGAGAACTAGTCCCAAAGGAAAGCTTGGAAATGAACACAGAGGGAATGCGCTCTCTCTCACGGATTTGCAATCTAACCATTCAGTCACAGATGAGACTGCACATTCCAGGGGCAAGACTGTAGACTCTCCCACTCATCTATCTCTACGTATCGGATATTCTAGCAGACACTACAACTTCAACACTTACCATTAGGAATTTCACAGTCAAGGGCAACTGCAGTCTCATACGTCCAACATCGAGCAACATTGCGGATTGTGTAGCCACCTCCGCCCAGCATCAGCAATGGCAAGTTAAAAGTTTTTACTACTTCTACACATTTAGCATGACCTAAGACAAAGAAGATTTATATAACAACAAAATATGTATTTTGTAGCAACTTAAAAAAGGACCTTAAAAATGATCAAAACAAAACTTTACTCAACCCAAATAAGGTTTCTTGACAGCCAGGCACAGTGCCACATGTCAGTAATAACATCTCTGGAGGCCGAGGTAGGTGGATCAGAATTTGGAGGCCAGTCTGACAATATAGCATGACTTTGTCTCCAGGCCACCCCACCTCGAAGGGGGATGATGATGGGACTCTATACAACAAGTAAGCATAAAATATGCACACACATATTTTATTAACATAGAAAACATTCATGTGAGATCGCATAAGGGGGAGAAGAAAAATCAGAGCAATGAAACATACAAATTTTAACTTGTTTCCATCTCCCACATAGACATGTGTGGCTTAATTATGTGATTACAGACTGTCTTTAGATGCTGGTATTATGGATCACTTTCTTAACTTACCTAAGATCTCAAACCTAACATAGGAACAAGTTATGAGTTACTAGTAACTTCTGGGGCCATTATCATTCAGGCACATAATTCAATCATTAAAGAAAGAAACCCCCTCAACGATGACAAGAGAAATTCAAGCTTCTTTTCCACTCTTTATTGGTTTTAGCCTTAATTAAAAAAGAAAAATCCCTTTGAGTGACTTTTGCCTTGTATTGAGATGGTGGCCACTCTAAGCACAGACATCAGTGAGTTAGTTATATTCTTTGGGTCTGGTTAATTTCAGTGTGTGATGGTTTGTTTTTGTAACTTTTTCTATAACAAAGTTTAAAATATTTGGAAAAAATTTAAATGGCAGAAAGAAAAAAATCCCCATTACCTAAAAGAAGTTTATTTTTAATGTTTAATTATCTATTTTCTTCATGTAATTGTCAACCAGGCATCTCCTGCTGGAATGACAAGTGTTTCAGACAGAACCATGTGGACGTTTGTAAGGACAGAAGTTACTCTGCAGAAGACAGGAAAGAGCAGGTAACAACCAGCGTCCCTTCCTACCACCCAGCCCAGGCCAAGTGACTCCAAAGGGATTTTATAAAATGAAGGCTAGAACCCCTAAGAGGAGGCATGGAAAAGAACAAGAAGAACACAATTAAGGTGGGCTGAGTTGGTTCTCGGGTGCTGACCGACTTCACTAGGCCTGAGAGAATGCAGTTGAAGCCAGGCTCAGAGAAGTGTATCGTAAATCTGAAAACGGAATTACAAATCCTTATGTGCTTTAGACAAATGAACGTCTTCCTGCTGAATGCAATACAGGTGCACTGTAGGGTCAGATGCAGTTTGTAAGGAGAGCTACCGCTGTTAAATACCAACAGCGAAAACTCTCAGTCCTGCCAGACAACACAGACAGGATACAACAGAACTGCGGTTATTACTCGATGGTAGAGTGTAAGGTTAGACTGGTCACTTCAGGCACTCATTTGCCTCCACACTAGGTGGCTATTAACACTTCAGAGGCAACAACAAGACAGTGCTGTTAGCTGAATGCCGACCTACCAAGAAAGTGGGCAACTAATTATGTGTGGCCAACTTAATACAAAGCAGAGTAACAGACTATACCACAGGCCTAAGGCTCGTCTGCAGAGTGCAATCATAAGTTGTTGCTAATGTCTATATTAGTTATTTTAAAAGTTCTATTTTAGAATTCTTTATATCTAATAAGAGAATTCCAAGCAAGATGCCTTCGTTCAAAGCTACTTGCTACCTCAAGGTTCACATGCAAAGAAAGACTGAGCAGTAACACATGCCATGTGCACAACGAGTCATTTCTGATCCAAGCATTAGCTTTACTATGAAGCCTTATTTTTAAAAAAGATTTATTCTAAGCCAGGTGGTGGTGGCTCACAACTTTAATCCCAGCACCTGGAAGGTAGAGTTGGGGGGAATCTCTGAGTTCAAGGCCAGCCTACAGGTCTACAAAGAGAGTTCCAGGACAGCCAGGACTACACAAAGAAACCCTGACTTGAAAAACAAACACAAAATACAAAGTGTTCCATCATAATGTGAGGTAACAACCAAGAGGAAATGGGGGGCACACTGGTCAGGAAGATGTAATAAAACAGAAGCAGAGAGCTCCATGTCCCACTAGATCATGAGGACACTTAGTCCAAACAGGAGATCAGAGGACCATTCTTAGGTCGGTGACGGCGCCCGATACAGCTGAGCAGACTATATTTAGAAACTCAGTTTAGTAATGAGCAAAGAGAAAACCAAGCAAACAAAAACTCAGCAAAAGAGCGACCTGTGCAAGTGGCGAAGACGGCTAAGCTAAAGAAGAAGGCTGCTGCTGTTGAGCAGCGACCACCACAGCCCAGACCCTCACACCTCAGCACGGAAGTGAGAAGGGTGCATGCAGAGCAGAACAAATCCTCATCTCTGTAACAGCAAACCCACAATTTCATCACACAACAAAGCACAGGGTTTCTGGAAAAACTGGTAACGCTGATAAGAACAGACAACTCCTGCCCCAGCTAATATGGCAACACAGCAGTCATGGACAAATGTATGAACATAAATATGGACTTGCTGGGAAACAAGATTAACTAACTAGTCAGCCACATACCAAACAAAACAAAAACAACAACAACAACAAAAAAAAAAAAAAAAAAAAAAAAAAAAAGGAAAGGAATAAAAAAGATAAAAATCCATTGAAAATACAAATACAAAGTTTGGCATCAAGTTGGCAAGTAAAAGATAACAATGAGAACTTAACTTTTTTTCTCAAAATACTTTTTTTAAATGTGTATGTTGTGCACCATGTGCAAGGCCTGGCGCCTGTGGAAATCAGAAGAGGGTGCTGGATCCCCTGGAACCAGAATTACATTTGGTTTTAAGCCACCATGTGGGAGCTGGAGTTGAACCCAGGTCCTCTGCAAAAGGAGCAAGTGTCCTTAAGCATCTCTCTCCAGCACTCAGCAATGAACTTCTACAGGAAGTGGTGCTTACCTTTGACAGTGAGGTTGAAGCAGCCAAGCCTATCCCCGGACAGTGAGTCTGCACCACATTGCAGCACCACAGCACTTGGCTGGTACATCTCCATCACTTTTGAGATGATCTAGTCAAGAATAAAACACATTAGTATTTAATGATATTTTACAACTCCACTTAATTTCTGAAAGCAGTACTTACAGGCTTAAAAATCTGTCCATATGACTCATCATCTATACCATCTCTCATGGGAAAATTGACAGCGTAGTATTTTCCTTTTCCAGCACCAATATCCTGTAACACAAAAATAGCTCTTAAGAGACTATTTCATAACAAAAAAGCTTGACATATTTTGAAATTATTAGAAGACCAAGTAACACCCAGTTTTGGAAAAGGAAATAATAATAAAAGAAAAAATAAACAAGTACATGTTCCAGTATTTGTAGAAGTACTTCCTAAGCTCTAAGGCAAGTTTTAGAGAAGAAACTTAACAGCAGCATACAGTTAATACAAATAAAACACAAGTCTTGTAGCTTGGGCTGGTGAAAGGGCTGAGCAGGTAAAGCTCAATGAGTTAGATGCCCTGAGTTTGATCCCTGGGACCCACCCATGTGGCAGGAGAGAACTGACTCTTGCATTGTATCGTCATGCCCCTCCCCGACACACAAAATAAAAATAAAAAGTTCTGACAAATCTCAATCTGATTACTCATCATGAAATAATTTTATAAGATGTAAAGGTAGACCCAGAACCACAGGTAGGGATCTCCAGAGCCAGCACCTCAAACTGCCTTGCAGCCACCACACCAACTGCACCACTCTGGAACCACAACCCCAGGTAGGGACCCCAAAATCATTCTCCCATACCACTTACCAAGACACCCTGGGACCATGTGGTCCTCTGTGCCCTTGATCTGGGATAAAGGACCCTGCCTTGTCTCTACTAATCCATTAATACTCGAAGACAGTGTGATATCCTGCATCCCACTCCTACAGAGCACTGCCTATTCCCAATGTGACAGCCGTCCCTGCTATCCAAGGACAACCTGCAGAACCTGGAGAGACTACTAAACTTTTTCAGATTGGCACTTATGCCTAGCTGACTTGAAACCATTTCCTACTCCCCATACCTACATAAACAGAATGGTCAAAACTAAACACCAAGCACCATTCAGCTGGCCCACAACCTGACAAATCATACAGTGAAGAAGGATCCAAATAATTACTCAAATAAGGCAAGAACATATATCTACACCAAGAAACCCCAGATGTCAGGGTCCCACCACAAATAAACAAAATGAACAACAAAACCAAGGCAAGGCCACATATCTGTACCAAGAAACACACACAGCCAACAACCTAATTCCAGATGCCTAGGTCCCACCATAAATGCACAAAAAACAAAAACAACAACAACAAAAACAAAACAACATGTCTCCTCCAGAAATCAGCAACCTCCCAAGTTCATCTCATATTCTGACAGATTTGGTCTTACCCTCAAATCTCCTGTTCCAGGAAAGTACTCCCCATACTTATGGAACGAAACGGTCATCACACGATCTGTTGTATAAAAAGCTTCCTCAACACCATCACCGTGATGGATGTCTATGTCAATATACAAGACTCTCTGATGATACCTGAAAGGAAAGCAGAAGCAAGCCAGGATTCAGGGACTTGAGTTTCCAGGCCTTTGGGCAACCAAGAAAATCTAGAACTCTCTGCGGCCTACCCTCTTCTACACACTTCAAAGACAAGCATATATTTCTATATAGTCACACCCAAAGATTATGCCGATTGCTACATTAGAAAATTCAGCATTGCTGGGCGTGGTGGCACACGCTTTTAATCTCAGCACTTAGGAGGCAGAGGCAGGTGGATCTCTGTGAGTTCAAGGCCAGCCTGGTCTACAGAGCGAGTTCCAGGACAGCAGGGCTACACAGAGAAACCCTGTCTCAAAAAAAAAAAAAAAAAAACCCAAAACCAAAACCAAGAAAAGGGGGGACTGGGGACTGCAGATGGCTCCCTGGTTGGGAGCACTGGCTGCTCTTCCAGAGAATCGAGGTTCAGTTCTCAGCACCCACATGGCAGCTCACAACTGTCTATAACTCCAGTTCCTAGGGATCTATTGGCCTCTTCTGGCCTCCGTGGGTGCTGACATACATGCAGGTAAGACATCAGTAAACAGAAAATAAAAATAAATCCCAATTTTTAAAATCACTGTTTAAAGTAGTAAAATGATTGTCTTGTCACTGCAGCTGATTTAAAATATTTTATTTATTTTTTATTTTTTTGGTTTTTCGAGACAGGGTTTCTCTGTGTAGCTTTGCACCTTTCCTAGATCTCACTCTGTAGCCCAGGCTGGCCTTGAACTCACAGAGATCCACCTGGCTCTGCCTCCCATGTGCTGGGATTAAAGGCATGTGCCACCACGCCTGGTCAATATTTTATTTATTATCCAGAGATGCCATGGCTGTGCTAATATACAATGTCAGCTGACGTTACCATATAAACCAAGCACCCATTATGTTCTCAAGGCACAGAAAAACAACACTGAGAAAATCTATGAAATTGCAAACAGTAGGTCTCATCAGAGCAGAATTTCTTCACAAAGTTAAAAAATAACGAAACATGTTCAAAGCTTTTACGTGGCCAATGTGTTAGACGAGCAAGGAAAGCTGCTTACCAAACCAATCAATTAAATCATGTTCAATTTTACCAGGTGAAGGGATGCACAGACAAGACAAAGAGAGCTTGCCGAGACCCTGAGCTTTGAAAAGAAAAAGAGCAGCAAATTGCTCAGAGTGGACAAGAGTGGAAAAAACTTCAAGTCAATTAAAAAGGATTTCAGGTATTTGTCGGTTCTAGGCAAGTCCAAGACATGCTACCAGGACAACGCTTACTTAGCTGCTCTTTATTTAAAGTGTCAACACCAAGTTTTAACTGCTGGAAAGTCCATGTGGAACAAAAACATTTTCAAAGCTCATAAAACACAACTTAGTAAAATCTCAAATACAATCTACTAAAATATTACAGCTAACAATGAAAAATAATCTAGCGTTATAAATCTCCAAAATCCCAGTACCTTCATATTCTCTGAAACAGCAGTTAAAGATAAATCCCAAAACTCCTCCAGCAATCAGGCCTAACTGTGTGTCTATGAGAGCAGAAAGCCTTACTGGATGAGGGAGCTGGGGTCAACTAGGCTCATTAAATGGGTAGACAGTGGCCTTGCACAAAGAATTTCCAGACAGTAAGTAAGTTCTACACATTGAGAAACACAGTCTCAAATAAAATAAAATATAAAAGAGGCCTGAGTTGGGGCTGGAGAGATGGCCTAGTGGTTAAGAGCACTGACTGCTCTTCCAGAAGACCTGGGTTCAATCCCCAGCACCCACATGGCAGCTCACAACTGTCTGTAACTCCAGTTCCAGGGGACCCTCACACAGACGTACGCACAGGCAAAACACCAATGCACAAAAAATAAGAATACATCAATTACTTAAAAAGAAAAAAAAAAATGAGGCCTGAATGGCATGGACATGGAGGTGCCCGGAGCCCAGGGCTTACCCCTTCCCTCATAAATCAGATCAGATCCCCAGCATTTCTGTCCTGTCCGTTGCTTTCGTCTGATCCCAGGTGAATTCTATTTGTGTTTATATCTATTTATTTAATTTAAATTTTTGTTTTTGTTTTTTCGAGACAGTGCTTTTCTGTGTAACAGCTCTTGCTGAGGCCAGGCTGGCCTCCAACTTCCATAGATCAGACTGCCTATTAAAAGCATACATCACCACAGTCTGTCTAATTTTACTTTTCTTGTGTGTGTGAGTGTGAGTGAGTGAGTGAGTGAGTGAGTGTGTGTGTGTGTGCATCTGGTTGGGTACAGGTGTATGATTCCCAAAGCTGAGCTCAGTGATCATGAAGGACAGAGACAGGACACCGAGGGCTTTTTTGGAAAAACAAAACAACAACAAACAAAACGAACAAACCAAAAAGCAAACACCATGGGTTGGGGATTTAGCTCAGTGGTAGAGCGCTTACCTAGCAAGTGCAAGGCCCTGGGTTCGATCCTCAGCTCAAAAAAACCAAAACCAAAACCAACCAACCAACCAAAACAAACAAACAAACAAACAAAAAACAAAAAACAAAAAAGGGTAGACAGACGTCCTTTAACACAGGTTTCAAAGTTTTGTCTTCAAGTTACTGTCAGCATTCACACTTCCAGAGTCCTAGCAATCATTTTTATTAGCTAAAAACGAATGCAAACCTAAATTCACAAGTTAACTACATCTAACGATTTTTAAAAGGCCATTTAGTGATAGTTTTAGGTATCTGTGCTTATTTCTTACTCTAGCCAGGGCAGTGGACTACTGTGTCATACCTCTGCATTGGCTTGTAATGAGTCCATATAAGATTCAGCATCAGTCTATTATGATTTACTTGATATTCTTTAAAATCTTTTTTATTTCAGTTAAGCAATCTGATCACGAGGAAAGTTGAGTTTGAACGAACTCACTTTAGTAATTCGAGGATGGCGAGCACGATATCATTAACATAGCAGAATCCCGACGCTTCCGACTTTTTGGCGTGATGCAGTCCTCCAGCCCAGTTGACAGCCATGTCAGTTTGCTGCCGGTTTAACTTCACAGCCCCAGCTAAGAGGTAGAAACATGTCATGGTATTTATAAAATATTTAAAATAAAAAAAAAATCAGTTCACACAAAATCCCTTTAAGTGAAGCCCTATTAAATATGCCATGTGTAAGCAAAAAACGTTTTGACATCAAAAAGCTAAGGATTATTTATAATTTAGGACTCTAAGTTTTCCTTAGATAACTATTTTCCTATAGTTTACCTAATTAAATGGCAGTATACATTGGAAAGTTGTAGTAAAAAGGACAGAAAAAGTCTCTAAGTAAATACAACTTAAAAACTGTTTCCTTGATTGTTAAACTGAAGTTTTAAAGTCTTGATTGTTAAACATTGGAGTTTTAAAGACAATTACACTTGCTAGTTTGAACCTAAAATGCCTCCCTAGTGTTGCAGAATATGTGCAGAATATTTGTTTAACTATGCAAAGATGTGTTGCTGTTTTCTCCTGCCTGCCTAAGGCACCTGATTGATCTAATAAAAAGCTGAATGGCCAATAGCAAGAGGAGGTATAGGCAGGACTTCCGGGCAGGGAAGGGAGAGTAAGGAGAGGGAGGAATTTATGGTCAAGGGAGAAAAAGAGGAGACTACAGGGAGTCTCCCAGTCAGCCAGACATGGAGGAAGCTGGAAAGTAGGACATACAGAATGAGAGAAAGGTAAAAAGCTCCGAGGCAAAGCATAAATGAATACAAACATTTAAATTAAAAGAGCTAGTGGGACAAGCCTAAGCTAAGACCGAGCACTGATAATTAATATTAAGTCTCCATGTCTTTATTTGGGAGCTGGTTGGTGGCCCAAAGAAAATTTGAACCACACCCTAGAACCCCGTGAAACATTTAGTCACCATTGTGGTACCACTGGAGGAGATGGAAGAGTTGAGGTCTGATTTTAGTTTACTGGAGGCCTGACCTTGAAAAGGTCCCCCCCATTCAGCAACCTTGAGGTAAATGGGCTAACACCCCCCCCAAAATGTACACCCCATAGTGTGCTACCACAGTCCCAAAGCAGCAGGGCCAGTCATGGTTTAAGCCCCCAAACTGTGAACCAAAATAAACCGTTCTTTTTAAAGTTGTCTCGGGTTTTACTATACTAATGGAAGTAGTCAACACGCCTGTAATCCCAGTGCATAAGAGGCTAAGGCAGGAGAATTTCCACAAATTCAAGGCCAGCCTGGGCACCGTAGTGAGCTACAGGCCAGCCAGGGCTACTGAGTGAGACTGTCTTAAAGACAAATCTATCACCATTAAGTTGGCATGATAGCACGGGTCTGTAACCTCAGCATTCAGGAGGCAGCCGCCTGTGGACTATGAGTTTGAGAATTCCTGAGTGACAAAGTGTAGCAAAAGCAAAATAAAACAAAAGAGAATCTTACTACCATTAAACCATCCACTGTAGACAAAAACTACAAAGACACCATAGGCCCCTTCAGATCATGTTAAACCTCAGGGACTCAGGACACTCACCGACTGAACCCCCGGTTGAGAGCTGACAGAATTCAAAGAGTCCATCAAATACTGGACAATCTTCTCCAACGTTAACTGTGGAAGACAAGTGCGTAAAAGTCAACCCATTATGCAAACGACTGAAAGCTCTTCTTAAAAACTATCATAAACATTTTTGTTTCAAGCAATCATAGAGCATGCCCTTTATGGTACTAATAGAAAATTTGTAATTTTAAAATATGACTCATATTTTAGTCAAGATAATTAAATGGTTATCTGTGGAATGCCATTACCAAATCTTATCAGGACACTTGTGAAGTACCTCTCCCCAACCAACAACAACGACAAAATCAGAAGCCTATAATAAAGTAAAACAGGCATAAAATCTGGTTTTCTCCTTTAATGACAGCAAATTAGGCACATTTTTAAAAACTAAGCGGCTCTAACTCCTTTCTAATTCATCTTTAGAACACCTTAGAACACACACTATCCCTACCTTTGAAGTGCATTTTAGTAAATAAAAAAATTAACAGGGTCAAGCAGTGGTGGCGCACGCCTTTAGTCCCAGCACTCGAGAGGCAGAGACAGGAAGATCTCAGTGAGTTCAAGGCCAGCCTGGTCTACAGAGTGAGTTTCAGGACAGCCAGGACTGTTACACAGAGAAACCCTGTCTCGAAAAACCAAACAAAAACAACAACAAAATATTAACAGATATCCCTGGCCCCATGGTTAACAATGACTTTAGAAGATGCTGAGAATTAAAGAGTTTCATGGAACAAAGACACAGAAGAATGGGTACTCAAGACAAGAGGAGAACTCATAGATAGACATGTCACACTACCACGGCATGCTTGGTTGCTCATGCTGAAAGAAAACATCACTGAAGTTGTGTATATAACCCACTCTTAGTCACTCTTCATACTCCAAATGACAGCCCCTTTAGGAAGAGGACAACTGTTTCACAGACCTACAAATTACAGGTACTAGGAAGAAATCACTCTCAGTTTTCTGTCGTTCAAATATGATTTAATATAAATCAGCATTATATAGGTTTTAAAAATTCCTGTCAAACACGCAAGGGCTATCCATAACTGTATAATTCCCAAATGAAAACAACAAAAACCTGTAGATAAGTAGTATCAAATGGGCTAGTTACAGAGAAATATATGAAGTTCTATGAACTTAGGAAATTCTTATCAGCTGCACTAAATCTAAAATATAATCATCACGGAAGTACATCATAAAAAGTCCATCTCGAAGCGGGCGTTGGTGGCACACGCCTTTAATCCCAGCACCCGGGAGGCAGAGGCAGGTGGATCTTTGTGAGTTCAAGGCCAGTTTGGTCTACAGAGCGAGATTCAGGAAAGGCGCAAAGCTACACAGAGAAACCCTGGCTTGGGAAAAAAAAAAAGTCCATCTCTCCCCGAGGAAATTGACTCCAGTATTAAGCTTCAAAAGATAGTATTCCCAATGTTTTAGGATATTCTGCAGTATTTCTTCAATTCAATTTACTACCAGTCCCTAATAACAAAAATCTTTAACCTGTAAAAGAAAAACATGTAGGAGACTAAGGAACACTTCAACAACGTCCTACCAAAGGGGAAATGGTCTTCATATTATAGTGCAATGTAAATGAAGCATGGAAACAGCAAACTGCAGGCGGATCTCTGAGTTTGAGGCCACCCTACATTAGCAAGCTTCAGGATGGTCAGTTATAAAGTCTCAAAAACCTTAAAGCAAACAACAACAGAATGAAGTATATTTTTCTTTTTTGTAAAACAGTGTGACCTCCTGAGCAATCCCAAAGTTATCATGGGGAGCAAAATAAAAAGAGGAAGACCAAATTAACATTCTAATTGGTTTTCTAAAGTAACATTAATATTGGTCCAATGACCTTCTGAATTAATAATTGTATTAATACTTTAAACTAGTAGGAAAAAATATTTACTCAGGCAGCTCTACACCTAAGCTTCTGAAAAGATTTATTCTAAGCCAGAATAAGCAATCAGGAGGAAGAGGCAAGCAGATCTCTGTGAGTTCAAGGACAGCCAAGGCTACACAGAGAAACTGTCTCAAAAAACAAAACAACACAAAAAGATTCATCCCCACTATTAAAATACGTCATTTACAACGTACATCTCTGCATCTGCTTACTGTACTCAGACATGTTATCTGGTCTTATTGATCGTAGAAATTTGATATACTCATCACTGTGGTATTTTGTCATTTCTTCTGCAGTGGCTTTATGCGGCCTCTGAAAAGAAAAACACCAAGATGCTGGAATTATTAGTTGTTAAAATAGAATTCTCAAGTGAGATGCTTAAGTTTCCGTGATCAGTCTCTTCTAATGAACTAGGTCCACCTGAGTAACATAAATTATAAAGTTAATCCAAACTCATACATTTGTTGTCCAGAAAAAGCTAATATCACTCTTGTTTAGTAGAAATAGGTCACATGTTCAGACTCTCACTCATTTCCATCACACCTTTATTGCTTAACATCTACCTTGGCCTTTCATTTATTCTAATTTTCGCTCTGAAGAGCTCAATTTCACTGATGGCATACTTCTTCCACAAGGTTTTCCACATCTCTAAAATATCTGTATCTAAAAGAAACGATTTCTACAGCACTGTTTAGGATTGTTAACTGTTTCAAACCCTCTTCTCCTTGAGGTGTTGAGCATCGTCCTATCTTAAACTTTTATATACACTCCTGCCCTTATTATGCAAACTCATTAGGTGGCTATGTATCTTACACTATTTTTTATCTACCTGGCTACCATCAACAGTATTTTATATATATGATAACCAAATAAATGCAAGATTAATTTTCTACAAACATCTTGCAATAGTCCCAGTCAATTCTTTTCTTTTTAAAATTACATTGTATTTACTTATTTTTGGAGGTGTGTGTCACACTGCACCCATGTGGTATCTATAGACAATGTGGGGGAATTAGGTCTCTCCTTCCACTGTGAGAGCTCTCAGGATTGAATTCTGGTTATCAGGCTTGGTGCCTTTATTAAATTATTTCATCAACCCCAAATCGATTCTTTTTAGCAACACAGGCAATTCAACAGTACTGTCACAAAAATATCTGGTTTGTTGGGCAAAGCTATTCTCCAGAAACACAGCCTAAGACCAGGGTGGGGTGAGGTGGTGGTTTAAAATGATTGAGGAGGGAAGAGACTATTACTTCTATAACTTGGCCTTTCTCTGACAAATCAAACCAAAAGAGCTGTCTTCTTTCAGATCTTCTCATTTACTAAATGCATCTCCCACGGCAGCATAAGAAGCTTTCAAATACTAGTTTAAAGAAACAGTGTCAAAAGAGTACTTACATATATTTCCATTTTTCGGTATAAACCATAATTTAGCAGCAAGTTATGAGTCATCCGGATTCTATGAGGCTTCATGGGATGACCCTGACCATAATAATAATTTCCAATATCACCTAAAAGAAAAAAGGTGCCCATTAAACAACACATTTATATGAATGTGCATTCAACACAAAAAAATTTATCACTTAAAGAATTGTTAAAAATTAGATTATTTTTGTAACATTCAAATTTTATTAGAAACCCAATATATCCTGCAGATTTTATACATGCTGAGGACTCAATTTCTCTGTAGAGGAGGAAAATTTTTCTGAGTTTTAGTTCTTCAATTTTAAAGTGAAACCTGTTTTTAATGAATTTGTTATTTTGTGAATTTAGATACATAAAATGTATTCTTGAAGTTTGAAGTATCATTTAATTTGTTCAGCTAGTCTCACTTCTTGGATGACTTTTTGGCACCCCACAGAAATCTCTTACAGTTGAGCTGGTATGTTCAGTCCCTACTAGGGGAGTTTTGGTAACTGAAATTTAGGGTCTAAAGGAAGCTTTGCTATGCTAAGACACATTCATGGCATTTTTCAGATAATAAGAACGATCTTGTCCTTGGGACTAGACAGCTGTAACCTGTCTGTTAAAATGTCTTAGATCCCAATGTCTTAAAGCAAAACACAAAACAACGCCCAGATCTGGTATTCATCAACAAGACACTTTAGGTAACGTCGTACTGCTTATCACAAAATGTTGATGGTGAGAAAGCCTGTCAACAAACTTAGAAAAAAACATGTATTACTTTGCTAAGGTAAGGGACACTTTTTTAAAATGATGTATTTATTTTTATTTTATGTGCCTGAGAGTCTACCTGCATGTACATCAGCAGACCACATACACGCCTAGTGCCTGTGGAGGTCAGAAGGTGTCAGATCCCCTGGAACTGGAGTTACAGATGGCATAAGCCACTCTGTGGGTGCTGGGAACAGAACCCTGGGTCCTCAGCAGGTGCTCCAGTGTTCTTAACTGAGGAGCCATCTCTTCAGCTCTATAAAGGATACTACTTTCTTTACAATAGCCTTGTCAAGCAAGAAATGATAAAACATTCAAACACTGTTAGGAGAGCTGAACTGATTTTACCAGCATGCAAATCTTGCTGTTTCAACACGGGTTTATACACTAAAAGCTAGACCCTAAACTCCTTATACCTACCCTCAAAACAAAAAAAAAGGGAAGTTTTCCTGTGTCCCAGCCTGCCAGCGGTTGGGACAAATCTCTCCCACTTGCGTTCCCCAAGTAAACACACAGAGGCTTATATTAACTATAACTGCATGGCCATGCCTCAAGCTTTTAGCTAGCTAGCTCTATATCCTAAATTAGTTTATAACTATTAATTTATGTATCATCACGTTTCATGGCGTTACCTACGTCCCACTACATGTTGCTCCTTGGGCAGCTCACTGGCATCTCTTGACTCAGCCTTCCTCTCCCCAGAATTCTCCTTGTCTGCTTATCCTGCCTATACTTCCTGCCTGTCTACTGACCAATCAGCATTTTATTAAACCAGTGTACAAAAGCATTATCCCACAGCATTTCCCCTTCTGTTTAATTAAAAAGGAAGTTTTAACTTTAACATAGTAAAATTACATATATATGTATATATATGTATATATATATATATATATACATATATATATAAAAACAGTTACGAAGCGATTAAAAAACTCAAGACCTGTAGGCTGAAGATCCCCATAAGAACACAGCGCCCTTTATCAGCAGGAAGTAGCCTAGAACACTACACCCACATTCCCCAAAAATGGATTATGGATGTATGTCTTTGTTTAGGTTGTTGGTTATAAACTGTTATTGGTCATAGTCAATATATTTCTAAAAGAAGAAAGGGGGATATGATATAGAAATATAGGATAAATATTTTACATTGCTAGATTTTAGTCTATTGATATAAATTTAAAGTTAATTTTGTTATACTTTATATATATATATATATATATATATATATACTACTCTTCTTTAAGGTATTATGTTTATTTAACTAATTTAAATTGTAGTGGATAATTAAGAAATACAGATTAATATAGTCTATGATAGTCAAACTTATAGTCATGTTAAGTTATCTAGGTATACATAGATATAATTCAATTAGGTAGGTAATCTTCAGACACTTCAAAGACTTACAGAATATGGCATTTAAAAGGTTTTAAAAACTTAGACTTTCTGGACAATGAGACACGTCTGCTCCTGGCAGCATTGATTTACTTCAAAGAGAAAGATGGGCGTCGAAGACACTCCACATGGAGTTTATCTTATTCTTGGCAAAATTAGCCATTTGGGCAAGAAACTGTTCTTGCTTGAACTGTTTGACAAAATGTTGTGTCAACTGGACATGCAGGACCCATAGGAAGGTGACCACTGAACTCTGCAAGGTGAGATGGTCCTTCAGGTTCCTGCTTCACAGAGGAGACTGCCAGACATTCTATAGGACACAGGAAAAAGTGACTGAGAGACTCTAAGCCTATAGGCTGAAGATGATGCCCCAACATTGCAGAGGAACTTTGGATGACTGTCCAGGCAGACATTCTAGATTTTTGGAAGTTGCTTACAATGAATTTCCTGTTTACTTAAATAATATTATATCCTTCTAGAGTCTTTGATGTAGCTGAAGACTAGATAGTTTTAATTATAATTTTCCTTGGTTATGATAAAAGATAAGTTAGATATGAAACCTTAGACTCACAAATATAGCATAAATAGAATATTTTCTTTGAATGTGCCAAATATAAATAGACTAGAAATTGTAACTTCTAATTCTTTCTTGATAACTGTTTTGTTATATGTAATTTTACTAGGTTAAAGTTAAAACCTTCCTCTTTGATTAGACAGAAAAGGGGAAATGCTATGGAATATCTTTCTGTATGCTGTGAATATGTGTTGCTCTGATTGGTTGATAAATAAAGCTGCATTGGCCTATGGCAGGGTAGGATGGAGAGGTGGGAGAATTCAAGAGAGATAGTGGGAAAAAGAAAGGAGAGGCAGAGGAGATGCCATCCCGCTGTCCAGAGAGCAGTATGTAATGGCACACAGGTAACACCACAGAATATGTGGTGACGTATAGATTAATAGAAATGGGCTGAGTTTAAATATAAGAGCTAGTCAGTGGTAGGCCCGAGGTAATGGCCAAGCAGTTACAAATAATATTAAGCCTCTGAGTGATTATTTTATAAGCAGGTCACGGGACTTCAGGGCCCAGGCAGGACTGGAGAAACTTCTAGCTACAGTGGTGCACATCTAGTACCTGGGAAAGCAGAAGCAGGTAGATCTCTGTGAGTTCAAGGTCAGCCTGGTTAGTCTATCTACATACAGAATTCCAGAGCTCCATATAAGACCCTTCTTCAAAAACAAAATACCCCCCATTTAGAATCTTTCCTAATAACGCCATTTCATTTGTACAGTGGAAATAAAAAATATAGAGTGTTTCATACTATCTACCTAACAATAGTCCAGGAAACATTTGCTTTTCTTCCCTCGAGAGAAAATTCTAGTTATGTAGCCCAGGCAGGCAATGAATTCATGATCCTACTGAGAAAGCACAGACTTTTGCCACCACCCCCAGCTGAACATTCATTTTGTTAAAACTTATCCTCTAACAGTATGACTGAATATGCTGGTATAGTACCTCCAATTTATTTAATTTCATTTTCAACACAAGCTATCTTCTGTAGACAATTTATAAACAGGGGACCACTTAGAATGCTAGCTATCTTTTCAAAGATGAATGCAAACAGTAGAGCTAAGAAACAACACATCTCATTGGCCTATGTAGACAATTACTTTTTTAAATTATATTTTTGTTGTGAAATAATCTTATTCTACACTGTGAAGATGCGTCTTTGTCAAGGCGCCTTCTGATTTGTTTAATAAAGAGCTAAATGGCTAATAGCGAGGCAGGAGGTATAGGCGGGACTTCCAGGCAGAGAGAAGACTCCAGGAAGAAAAGAAGCAGAGAAGCCAGCCAGACAAGGAGAGGAATAGGGGGTGCAAGATGAAAGAGAGGTAAAAGACACATGGTAGAACATAGATTAATAAAAATATGGGTTAATTTAAGTTATAAGAACGAGTAGGACAGGCCTAAGCTAAGGCTGAGCCTTCATAATTAATAAGTCTCTGTGTTATTATTTGAGAGCTGGCTGGTGGGACAGAGAAAGACTTGTTACATATGGCACCCAACCTGGGGCTCAAATATCCAAACATAGGGCCTGAGAAAGCTAAGAAAAGTTCTGGACAAGGAGCCGTATGTGGATTCTTATTCCTGCAGTCTCTCAGGTGGGCCGGAGTGGCTAATATGACAAGATTTGTCTCACATGGTCAGAAAATTCTGCAGGTACTTAGTAAAGTGAGATACAGACACAGAAAATCTCAAAAAGGAATATGTTTAAAAATGTGCTTAGATGCTATGGAAAAGAAAATCACTATAGACAATCATGAAAAAAATAGTTTAAAATAAAGTCTTTAAAGACAGAGTAAAAATTATTTAAAAAAAAAAAAGAAAGCCTCATAAAGATGGGAAATACACAGGGCATCTGGATCCTGTATGGTACTTTGTTGATTTTGAATTTTTTGAATGCTAACGAACAGAAAACAACGGCTGCTGAGAGACACTGGATTGAGGAAGGGACTGCTGAATTAAACCAGCCTAGATACTTTAGGGATAGCGTGGCTTCAAAATGGAAGGCGGACAATGTGTTGCATTGGGGGAGAGGTTATGCTTTTGTTTCCACAGGAAATGAAAAGCTATGGATTCCTTCAAAGTTCATAGAGATCAGATTTGACCAGGGGAGACCTCCTGAGAATCTTGGCTACAGACATGAGGGGAAAAGCCAAGAAAGACTACAAGACAGGTGATGTGTAAGCTGATCCCTCCACATGGGAACAGCTCTGAGACTGGATGAAACAGGATAGATCTTATTGGCTACAGAATCCTCATGACTTATTATCATATGCCATCCCTTCCTATGGACAGAGATTTATATTTTAGTTTGGTTATACAGTCCAAACAAACATAAAGTTGAAAGATGCCTTTTACCTGCTCAAACATAAAACAAAAAGTTATCTTTAACTGACTTGTGTACACTGTACATTCCATACTTATGTTAATGCAGATATGTTACCTTTGAAAGTTTATATGTTTTCAGAAAAAAAGGGACCAGACACCAATAAAGGTTAAGTAGTAGCTAAGATGATCCAGCCTCTCATAATGCCTCTGTTGCAGTTTCCTCAAAATTTTACAGCCTGAACAACTTCAAAGCTGCGAGTTGAAATGGTCCAGCCTCACAGACTCTCCAGCCAGAACTTCAGATAAGTCTTTTACCTTCCCTATCACACTGAGACTGGACAACAGCTAGCTCTCCTCAGACTTGACCATTATCCCAATTTTTTCAGGGTCCCCTAAAGATGCCTTCAACCCCTGACAACAGGAAGCAGTCTAGAAAACATGATGCCCATATTCCCAAAAGGTGGGATGGTGGGATTTGGTTATTCAGAGGGTGTTGCTAGAGTTTTTCTGCCTGACCCACAGTCAGGACAAATCTCTCTCACCCGCCAGTCCCACAGCCGCTCAGATCCAACCAAGTAAACACAGAGACTTATATTGCTTTCAAACTGTATGGCCGTGGCAGGCTTCTTGCTAACTGTTTTTATAGCTTAAATTAATCCATTTCTATACATCTATACCTTGCCACATGGCTTGTGGCTTCCTGGCATCTTCACATGCTGTTTGTCATGGTGGCAGCTGGCAGTGTCTCCTCAGCCTTCCACTTCCCAGAATTCTCTCCTCCTTGTCCCGCCTATACTTCTTCCTGCCTGACCACTGGCCAATCAGTGTTTTATTCATTGACCAATAAGCAACATGTTTGACATACAGACCATCCCACAGCAAGAGGGTTATGGGATTTGTCATTGTTTGGGGGGACTGGTTACAAGTTGTCATTGGTCATGGTCAGGAAAAAAGCTGAACAAAGGAGATTAGATTCAAAGATCTCTTCCTGAAAGAAGAAACGGGGGATACAATATAGAAATGATTGGACAGAAGGGTGGAATATTGAGTATACTTTTGAACAACCATTAGTTTCAAACATTTATGTACACTGGTATGGATTTTTGTATACTGATACAAATTTAAGGTTATTTTTGTTATACTGTACATAAGTTTCTACTCTTGTTTAAGGTATTGTATCTATACACCTCATTTAAAAGTATACTGTATAATTAATTACATAAATGTAATGTATAATTAGGAAATATAGGTTAGTAGTTACTCATCTATATAATAAACAAACGTGTTCATGTTAGGTATGTTTTCAAGGTTAAACATATATAGTTTAGATAGATAGGTGGTGTTCAAACACTTCAGAGATCTACAAAATATGGCATTTAAGATTTTTTAATAATCTACAGTTTTTCATGATGTGAGGCATGTCTCCTCCTGCAGCATTAATTTGCTTCAAAAAAGGATGATGGGCATCGAAGAAATTCCATATGGAGTTTGCTTTTGTTGTGGCAAAGTTAGACACTGGGCAAGAAACTGCCCTTGCCTCGACTGCTGACAGTATACTGTCCAAATTGGACAAGCAGGACACAAAAGACAGTGACTATTGAACTTTGCTAAGACAAGGTAGGACAGTCCTTCAAAATTCCTGCTTCACAGAAGAGTCTGTCAGATATTCTAGGCCTGCAGGCCAAAGATGGAAGCCCCAATGTTACAGAAGAAACCTGGGTAACTGTCCAGGCAGTCAGCTGTTTCTGTCATTTCTAGTTTTGAAAGTTGTTTGCTCTACACTTCCTGTTTAATCAGGTGATATTAAATCCTTGTCGGGTCTTTGATGAAGTTGAAGACCAAATGGTTATAGTTAAGACTTTTCCTTGTTACCAAATTCAGAAAAGAAACTTACATAAGACATAAGAGATTTATAAAGTTGAGAAACATAAGAGCTTAAGTTGTTTATCCAAGATGATGCTTTAAGATCTAAAAAGACATTTTTAGGATGGTTTAGGTATAAAACTTTGAACTAAGATAGGATAGATAATACATTACTTTCTCTGAATTTGCCAAATACATATGGACTAAGCATTGTGAATGTAATTCTTACTTGATAATTGTTCCTATTGTATACGGTTTTACTATGTCAGAGTTAAAACGTTTCTTTTTTATTTAGACAAAAAGGGGGAAATGCTGTGAAATAATCTTTTTGTACACCATGAAGCTGTGTCTTTGCCAAAGCACCTTCTGATTGGTTTGATAAAAAGCTAAACGGCCAATAGTTAGGCAGGACGTAGAGGTGGGACATCCAGGAACAGAGAGGACTCTGGGAGGAAGCGAGGCAGAGAAGCCAGTCAGACACAGAGAGGACAAAGGAGGTGCAAGATGAAAGAGAGGTAAAAGTCATGTGGTAGAATGTAGATTAATAAACATATAGGTTAATTTAAGTTATAAAAGCTAGTGGGACAGGCCTAAGCTAAGGCTGAGCTTTCATAATTAACAATAAGTCTCTGTGTCATTATTTGGGAGCTGGCTGGGAGGACAGAGAAAGGCTCATTACATATTTTTTATTATTTAAAAGAATTTTAAATTTAAATATATTTTGATCATATTCTTTCCCTCCCCAAAGTCCTTCCAGATTCTCTCCCTACCCACCCAATCATAAGTTAGTGTTTGGGGAAAAAAGTGATAGTAAGAACATTTACCTAGAACTTAGTATTGGCTCTTTGTCTTTTCAATTGTAGAACATGCTATTATTTTATAATTGCAAAGAAGAATGATACCCAGAAATGTTAGGTAATGTAGCCAAAGTTATACAACTAGTAGATAGGAGCTACATTCAGATACAGAGAGGACGGATCATAGGCAGTAAATACTCTTTTGTCTTGTCTCTGGCAGAGCAATGTCAGGGTCACACGAAAGTAACAGCAGGACCAAGGCTAACGAGAAAAGAATATACTATAAATGCTTTTAATCAAAGCACAATTTCTGTTAACTTAAAGAATATGAACAAAATAAATGACCTACCTAACTTATGAAAGTAACTTGTAACTACAAGGGCCTCAAATTTATATTAATACATACAGCTTCCAACAAACTTTTGTCATAATTTTGAGGCCTTATTCTCACTAGGAATATTCATTCAGCCTAATGAATCATATACTTACAAGTGCAGCCAAGCCACAGAAGATGACTTTTTCAGAATCCCTCCATAGGCCTGGGATATAGGTCAGAGGTAGAACTCTCCTCTAGCATATGCAGGCCTTTGGTTTAGTTCCTCAGCACAGAAGGGGGGGGGGGATGAGAAGAGGAAACCTAAGGGGGCTATGGGGAGGGGGCTCTGAGGAGGGAGGAGGAGGGAGATATAAAGGGCAAAGAAGGAGGAGGGTAAACTAACAGTCAGGATGTCTCCAGAAGTCAAAAGGAATCATACTATCGGTCTAAAATACCTACAATACACATAAGTCAGCGTAAATATACATGTTCCCTTCAAGAACCATTAGCCATAAAAAACCCCAATACTAGGCATGAGAACCCCCCTCTGAGTTGTTGGCCAGGGTAGACCAAGAGATTCTCAAAACATTATAGGGTGTTGCCCCTGGCTGCTCCCTAAAGGTGGAAGGTAACTTACTGCCTCTTGCTCAAGACGACATGCACTTCAGATGCTGGGTCCAATGGCCCTAAGCTAGACCTGACCTGAAAGCCTTCTCTAGGTCTACCCTTCATGTTATGAAAAGGAGTTCTGCAGGCTCCAGGAGGGAAGCACAGTCCTACCCAGCAATGGCATCTATGAATCACAGTAACAACCACCACGGCACCGTAAGTGTGCTAGTGGCATGCATAACTTTGCAGTAACCAACAGCTTTCCAATTAGACTTAAGAGTCTTTCAGCAAGAGGGAAATCATGCCTAGCCCAGTAACAATGGGTACGTCTACAATATAACCCCTGCACCTAAGGCTCAGGGATCATTGGGGAAGAGGGAGCAGAAAGACTTCAAGAGTCAGAACAACAGGGAGTTTGCTGTGAGACTGTGTCTCCCAGAAATGTCAGAAGCTACACCCATAAAGTCTCATCAATGGCCTATACATGACCCAAACAAGGACACCAATAGACATGCAGATTAGGGAATGTGCGAGAGGCCTCAAGCCTAGAAAAGAACTACGGGCAACTGCGTAATGATGAGAGCAGGAGAAATAGTCTTCCTCAGGGCAGTGCAGACCAACTGGTTATCTATTACCAAGTGGTCAGCCCTGGAAACATCTACAAGTTAACATTATATAGGCTGAACAGGCTGTATTTATGTATTTACATATGCATGTATGTATGCAAATGTAAGTGTGCTTGTGTGTGTGTTAACAAAGAAACGGAGGCCATGAATCTGAAAGAGAGCAGGCTGGGAGGAAGGGCTATAGAGGAGGGTTTGGAGGAAGGGGAAGAAGAAAATGATGCAATCAGATTATAATTTTACACACACACACACACACACACACACACACACACACACACACCAACAAAAAAACAAAGAACAATTTTTTGGCCTGGCAGTGCATGCCTTTAACAAGAACACTCCAGTGGCAGAGGACAGGTAATTCTTGGAAGAGTAAGGGGAGGGAATAATAATTCCTAACCTTTCTGGCTCAGTGTCAGTTCTATATCTAGCTATTTTGCAGATACCTACTTCTTAATAAAGACCTGCCTCTTCTTTTTAAGAAAATGTTATCTGAACTGATTCTTTTAAAAATTTATTTAATGTGTATGGGTGTTTTGCTTGCATGTATGTCTGGGCTTGGTGTCCATGGAGAACAGAAGGAATCAGACCCCGTGGTCCTGGAGTTCAAGAACAACCATGTGGGTGCTGGGAATTGAACCCAGGCCCTCTAAAAGAGTAGCCAGTGCTCTAAACTGCTGAGCCACCCAGCCCCCTTCTCTTTTCTTAATTTATGGGCCTATGGTCTTTGTCAGTTAGATAATTTGGGCATTTCTAAATGGTATCCCATTTTTGTTCAAATACTTCAACTCGACTCAAGATAAAAATATATAATGTACTAAAATTGGGGTAACACTCTGTAATCAAATGTATTTCTGAAGCAAAAATATGTAAATATCGCAGTTAGCGGAATAAAGATAATAAATGGAATCGTATTAATTCAGGATAAACCTTAGATTCCAAGTGAGTGAACAAAAAACTTGTACTTTTCAGATCATTGTAATTTCAGGACTGTGAAATGTACCTTCACCTCGTATACAGATAAGCTGTCAAAAGTAATCAAGAAAAAACAAGAAAACAATAAAAAGACTACTGTGTAATTTTTGTCTGCCATCCAACACTTGTGCTGTAAAAGGCTTTAACACAGCAGGCCGTCTGTCTGCTTTGAGTCTGCGTTTCCACAAACCTGTCTTCCCCCATTTTATTCCTTCCCTTCCTCCAACACCCCTTGAAATCTCAGGGTTCCCTCACTTTCCTCATGCATGTAACAAGAGCCGGCCACTGGCCATGCAGGCACTCAACTAGGTGCCCAAGTACTCCAGGGATGACGTCCCGTCCTGTGTCTTTTCTCAGGAACGATTCTTGGGTGCTGTGTCTTTCCATATTGTCTCCTTCAACACCTCAATGATTTATGAGCTTGTCAGCTGAGAAATACAATTTCAGTAACTACTTCTCCTCCCTGGATTTCAGGCTTACAGAGGTAACTTTCCTAAGTATTTTCCATTTGCTCTAAATAAAGATCTCAAATACATGACGGCCAACATGGAGCCCTTGATGAGTCTAAAAATGACAGGCAGAAAAACAAAAATGGCAATTGAGGACCAAGGAAAGCCTCTGATGAGGTGAAATGTGAGGGGGGGCAGGGATCAAGGAATTCTGTGGGAATAGGATTCAAGAGCACAGGAAATGTCTTTAGAGAGTTATGTACCAAATTTAAATGTTGTGTGCAACAAACCTCAGTATTCCCAGACTGCTGCAATACTTCATTAGCATGAGTCTATAACCAAAAACAATTATCCATTTCACGGGCAGCAAAGATCTATACAGCAGCGAAGAACTAATGCAGCTGTACTAAAAGTTACCTGGCAAAAGACACCGACACCACCATTTTAAACAAAAATAAAATAAATATGACAACAGTTCGCTGCTCTGTAGAATTCTTGGATCTGACAAAAGAGGAGTACGTTGGGAAGATGATTTTGATAATTGTGATAGTCTTTATTTGTGTTGCTTTTCTCTGGACCATGTCTCCAAACATTCTGATTATGATTATCTCCAGAGAAAAAATAAACACAGCATAAAGCAATTGGTGCTTAATTATATAAATTACGCATACATTCAATTCTATTATACTGTATACATCAGAAGGCGCTACATGATCTATCCCAAGCTTCACTCAAAACAAGGCATAGTTTACATTTCCAGATAAAGTATCAAAAGTGAGTATTGCAATTAGAACCAAATGTAACTCAATCTGCTAAATTACATTTAAGTAGAGAAAACTAACATCAGTTTAAGGTCAGAAAGGGTCTTAGGGTCTACCTAATTAGCTGTATATCATTTTACAAAGTACTGATCTTTTAGTATAGACCAACATTCAGAGATGTGTTTCTGGAAACTATGGAGATGAGTCAATAGCCACAGTCCACTAAGTAAGAACAACTCTAATTTCTCTTCTGAGGTATAGGATAGCTCATATACTCATATCCCAAGGTTCACAGAAGAGCAGCAGCTCAGTGATGTAAAGAGTACAATTCTGAAGACTACAGAAGACACAAAGAAAACCACACTTATCTTTAGAAGTATTCTTCACTAAGCACACAGAGCCAGCAGTAAACACTCTGTAAGCTGTCAAGGGGCTGTGTGTGTGCCTATTGGCCCCATTAAACCTGAAGACAGGACACCCATGGTCACAGAATTTGCTTCTTCACTCCTTATCTTTTTTTCTTCCCTCTACTTCCTCTATCAAGTTAAAACCAGCTAGCTCAGAGTGGGAGGTGCTGGCGCACGCCTTTAATCCCAGCACTTGGGAGGCAGAGGCAGGTAGAGCTCCAAGGTTGTTGCCAGCCTGCCTGGTCTATAGATCAAGTTCTAGGACAGCCAAGACCACACTGAGAAACGCTGTCTTGAAAAACAAAACGAATCAAAAGCCCAACTAGCTTAAACCACTATGTTATTAGTAGTTTGCCACTAATACTATTGCTGTGTCACTCAAGTCCCACTACGAATGTCACTGCCCTTTGCCAACCCAACCCTTTCTTTGTGCACCCAAAGGCCATATACTTTTTTGGTACAAAAATTACTTTACTTGTACCCTCTGTCCACAATTTAAAAGACAATTAAAAAAATCACTATTTTTTATCAACTAACAAGAATAGGGTTTTGGTAATGAAGACAGATGTGTAGCGAATAATTTGTGTAGTCTAGCATGTCATCCCACATTAGTTAGCACACTTATAACATCAATTTAAGAACCTCTGCAATTTTGTTAGCTCCCCCAAATGCAAAGATTCAGAATGTATGTAAGTTAAGTCCATTCTAAATACATGTCAAGTAAGAACTGGACCAGAGACAGACACCCTGGCAGATTCCCACCATCCGTTCGTTATACATTTGGTTGCTTACAAGTAGGTAAAGTAGCTGTAGGTGCATATATCAAAAATCACATGACTGAAAAATACTCCCATCCCTCCTATCTCTGTGAGCAGTGCCTACCCCGCCCATCAACAAAGGCTCCGCCCCCCAAGAACCCAGGAACGAACAGCTGCTCAGGAAACAGCCGGAGTACTGTCTGATTCCAGATCATTGCCAACAGCAGCAGACACCGTTCCCGACTGTTAAACCTCTCCCTTGACTCTAGGCTCTACAAGAGCAAGCCTCTACTTTAGAAAGGCTACAATTATCATTTTTCAAATTAATCTTCAGGGCTACACCCTTTCCGATGGATCAGAGAATGCAAGACAAGGATTTGCCATGATTCCAACATCACAATGTAATTCATGTTTAAAATGACATGTTCTCCCATTTCTGCCCTCCACGATGGTGTAAGTTCAAATAAATTTATTCACCACATATGTAGTCCCCTCAAATATGCCATTTAAGATGGGCACGGAGGTCTACACCTTTAATCCCAGCACTTGGGAGGCAGAGGCAGGCAGATAGATCTCTGTAAGTTAGGGGCCAGCCTGGTCTACATAGTGAATTCTAGGACAGTTAGGGCAACAAAGCCAGAGCCTGTCTCAAAAAAAGCCCCCAAACAAAACAGAAAGCCATTTAAAAAGCCTTTGCTATTGTGTCCCAGCTTTCTGCAAGGCTTTTGATTTTTCCAGCCAATGACACACAGGTGGCCATTTTATTAAAAACAGGTTATTAAATGCCTGGCGGTGGTGGCACACTCCTTTAACCCCAGCACTCGGGAGGGGAGGCAGAGGCAGGCGGATTTCTGAGAGTTCAAGGTCAGTCTGGTCTACAGAGCGAGTTCCAGGTCAGCCAGGGCTGTTACACAGAGAAGCTCTGTCTCTAATCACCCCCCCACTCCCCCACGGCGCGCACCAAAAACCAGACATTAAAATTTTCTGCCAAACCAAGAAAACGTAAGACTATTTTCAAGTTCAAGTCAGTTTCACTCAGCCTGAGCCTCTAGGCTCTTTCTTATCTACCT
>CABHPR010154801.1:9331-14423 GCA_902168415.1 Peromyscus melanophrys | reverse complement strand
AGCAGATCTATAAACTCTAAGCTGTTATATGTTAGCCCCTAGCAAAAACACTGGGTGTTATCCAAGTCCATATCCCATGACAGCCTTGCAGTGACAGGCTGATGGGGTGAGTCTTCCTTGGCCAGGGTGGGAAGGATGGAGAAACAGAGGTCAGATGAGAGTGAGGGTAACCTGGGCTACCCCTAAAACATGAAGGCATTTCTAGATACTAAGAGTGAGGTGGCTCAGGATCTCCCGAAGTATCCTTGTGAAAAATTTCTTCATTATTTTCCTGCCAACGCTGCTAAAATTAACATGTTTTTAATAGAAAATAAGTTTAGATTTTTCTATGACCAGTTACGTACAAAGCTGTAATACTAGAATTTGCTGTGAAATCCTTTTGCCTTTTCTGTCTGTTTAGGCATAATGGCCACTGCCTGGGATTTGTACGATTCTTTCAACGATCCTAGAGCTCTGCTCTCAGCAAAACCGTCTACAGTTGGAAGTAAAGGAAGTTTACTTACTAAAGACCAGGACCAAAATCTAGACGGAAAGTACCATGGGCAAAAGTGAGGCTGCTTTCATCCCAGGGTTTGAAGGATGTCTTCACATAGCATTTTATATCCCTCTGCAGCAGTTATGAAGTTTTCCTGTCCACAGAACAGGAAAAGTACAACTTTTTTCAGGGATTCTCCTTGTACTTTCATAGCTTCCTGGATTCCAAGCATGAAATTAAGTGTTTTTTTTTTTGGACGCCAGCTAGGCGTTTGTTATCATTTGAGACCTGGCCGAGAACTTGCTATGTGCACCGGACTGGCCTCGAACTCACCGAGATTCTCCCACCTCTGACTCTGAGTGCTGGGATTAAAGGCATTTACCACCATGCCGTGCCTTGTTTTTGAGTTTTTCTCTAGTGCATTTTTGCTTCCTCTCTTTCTAAACTTTTTTCCCACACATATGTATACGTATGTGCATGTTTGTGTGCGTGGGGGTGCAAGTTTATGTGTGTGTGCACTATACCAATGTGAATGGAGGTTAGAGGGCAAACTTGAGTGTGGATCCTCACCTTCCACCCTGTTTGAGACAGCTGTGTTATCGTTTGCTTCTAGGCACTCTGCGCTAGCTGCCTTTAAATTTGAATATTTAAAACATTACATCTTCTATTATTTGTTTTCTAGTTTTGTTTCATTTTCATTTATTTTTTTTTTACCTTCTTGGTAGTTACTCCTTTTTTTTTGGTTCCTTTTAACTTGTGTGTGTGTGTGTGTGTGTGTGTGTGTGTGTGTGTCTATTCTTCAGTTTATCTTTGTATATCTGTTCCATTAGTTACTTGTCTGCATATTGCATTACATACACGACTTACCAAAGTCCACTGGTATGAACATGTTACCAGTTCAACTTCTATGTTTGGTGGTTGGTTTTGGTTTTTGAGGGCAAGATTTTGTTATGTACCCTGGCTTGCCTGGAACCTGTGAGATACTAGGCTGGCCTGGAGCTTGCTGTTCTCTCTCAGCCTTTGCCTCCTGAGCCCTGGGATTATTAGGCATGAGCAACCATGCCTGGTGCTCCCTCTTTTGTTTATAATGTTTGCCTTATATATTTATTCTAGATCAAAGAAGACATTTAGATATTTAGAACTGCATAAGACAATATAATTAATTCTTCAATCATAAATATTTCAGAAGAAATAAAGTATACTTGCTTTACACACTTTAATTTTGTGTGTATATGTGTATATGTGTATTGTGTATGCTCAATTGTGCACGTAAATCCTCCTGAATACATGGAGAGGTCAAAGGACAATTGAAGTTGTCATTCTTCAGGTACAGTCCACTTAATTTTTTGAGACAGAGTTTCCTAACTGGCCTTGGACCCAACAATTTGGCTTTACTGTCTTGCCAGTAAGCTGCAGGAACCCATCTTTCCTGAGTTAGGAGTGAGAACCATTATAGCCAGCTGCTGCTGCTGCTGCTGCTGCTGCTGCTGCTTCCCTAGGCAAGGTCTCGCTATGTAACCCTAGCTGGACTGGAACTCATCATATAGACCAGGCTGGTCTCAGAGACCCACCTGCCCCGATCTCCTGAGTGCAGGGATTCAAGGGGTGCACCACCAGGCCCTACCTATCCTCAGCTTTTCCACATTGAACTCAAGTCCTCATGTTTGCACGTCAGACACTTCACTAACTGAGCCTAGATCTTCTCCTAATTTTTACTGGATGTTTTTACTACAGAATTCTGGGTGAATAGTTCTTTTTCATCCAGCATCAGAGAACATATGCAAATTCTTCTGGAATCCCTTGTTTCTAATGAAAAATGTGTTGATACTCAAATAATTTTCTTCCTATAAATACTTTCCCCCTTCACTGCTCTCAGTATTTTTTTTTTTTTTATCTTCCTGGATATTTTTTTTTTTTGGTCTTCTGTTTTCAGCAGTATAAATATGGTAAGTCTTTGGTGGATATCTTTAGGCTTCCTCTTCAAGGCTCATTCAGTCCCTTCACTCTGTTTTTGTTCTTTGCTCAGTTCTTTGTATCTTCAGAGCGGTTATTTTCAGGCACTTTTTCCAGTGACAATTTCTCCCCTTCTGAGATGATAGTCAACTGAATATTATAATCTCACAGGGCCCCTAGACTCTATTCATTATGTATTTTCAGAGTAGTTTTATTTCATGTTTTTTTATTGATGTTTATTCTCCTTGGTTTAAAGATTGTTTTTATTTTAAACAATGTGTATGCATGGTAGTGGGGGCTGTGCACATGAACACAGTGCAGGAGGAGGCCAGAAGAGGACATCAGAGCCCCTCAAGTTGGAGTCACAGGCAGTTATGAGTTGCCAGATGTGGGTGCTGGGAGTTGGATTTGGTCTTCTGTGAGAGCAGTATGCACTCTTAACTACGGCGCCATCTCTCCACTTGTTTTTAAGATTAGTCTTTTGCTTTATTAAATGAGCTGGATGTGGTACACACCTTTCATCCCAGCACTCAGGGGCAGAGGCAGTCAGATTTCTGGGAGTTCAAGCCCAGGCTGGTCTCTGTAATGAGTTTGAGGACAGCCAGGATTACATAAAGAGACCCTGCCTCAACCCCCCCACCACCCCCACAAAAATAGCTTGTTCATTATTCTCACTTTGTGTTCATTGATACATCTTTCTTTTTCCTTTCTAGTCTGTTATTTAACCCATTAATTGAAAGTTTAAATTCTGAGAGTGTTTTTCACTTCTGTAACTCCTTTTTGTTTTCCTTTTTATTCATTTAAATGTTCTATTCCTTTGATAATACTTTTTATTTGTTCCAAGGGTGTTTATAAAAAGTATTTTTATGATGACCTATGTAAATTCTTTGTTAGATAATCCTACTGTCTCTTTCATCTTGGTGTTTGTGTCTACTCATTATCATCTTCTCAGTTCAAGTTGAGATGTTCTTTGCTCTTGGTACAGGGAGTGACTTTCCACTGAAGTCTAGATGTAAAGCTTCCATTTTACGAGGCTTTGCCAGTGTGTTAGCAGGGAGTGGGAGTCTTTGTCTCATGGCTGCCAATTGGTGGTAGACGTCCAGAGTTTTTTAGCTAGGGACTCACTGTGTAACCCAGGTGTCCTAGTCTCACTTGTCTTCCTCAGTCTCCTGAGTGCTGGGATGATAGGCATGCACCCAGACTCAGTAGAAGACTAGGTTTTTTGTTTGTTTGTTTTTGTTTTTTACCTGACTTCCTGTGGCACCTGAGGGATGTGACTGCTGAACTGTGATGAGCACTCCAGCTTCCTTCATACTTCTGTGGCTAAAATACATAGAACTGCCTCATTACCTACTCAAATACATACAGCGTCACTGACATCACAGAATAGAGACTGTTGTTGTTATTATTGCTAGACAGTCATAAAAATTCCGATCCTTGACTCTGTCAACTTCAGTGGGGAGAAAGGAAACCCTGTTAGTGCCTGGTGTCTGAGAAATCCCAGGCTCCCCAGCTGTTCACGTCTGGCATTCTCATGAATGGTAGAGGTGAATGTTCTGGTCCTCTACTGCAGCTTCTCTAATATCACACACTGTGTCAAGGCCTCAAGATGAAGATGGCAGCCAGGTTGTTACTTGGCCTTCGTACTGCCCCCCCCCCCCCCGAGTTCTGCAGGACAGCTGCTGCAGTTGACAGGCTGCCCTCTAACAGCTTTGTTCAAGCTGCTCCTTGACCCTCTGAAGAGGGAGAACAGGCTTCTTGTGGGCATTCCTCTTCGTGTTCCGTGCTGCCAAGTTGCTGTCTTTGTTTGTGGTGTGTCTTGAATGTGTGAATCACCACTGTGCCTTTACTTGGGTTTCATGGACCCTGAATAATCTTACTTCTCTTCTCCTTTCAAGGGCTCTTTGTTTTGTCTTCTGTCTAAAGTGTTTTTTTTTTTTTTTTAAATTGGGTTTAACATAAGGAATAAAGAAAAGTGTATCCCATCTTCACAGAAGTTTTCACACTAGCAGTTTGCTAGGTAATGTGGTAGGGAGCATAGTGGCACCTGTATTAGGGTTCTGTAAAAGAACAGAACTGACATATTAGTTACTTTTCTGTTGCTATGATAAAACACCATGACCAACATCTACATACAAAAGAAAGCATTTAATTGGGCTTACGGTTTCAGAGGGTTAGAGTCCATGATGGCAGAGCAAAGTGAGTGCAGTAGGAGCAGCTGAGAGTTCACATCTTGATCCACAAGCAGGCGGCAGAGAGAGCACACTGATGATGTCAGCATTCTTTTGAAACCTCCAAGCCCACCCCCGCTGACAAACCTCCCCTAGCAAGGCCACAACTCATAATCCTTCCCATACAATTCCACCAACTGGAGACCAAGTATTCAAACATATAAACTCATGGGGACTGTTCCCATTCCAATCATCACAATGTGGATATAAAGATAGTGATAAGGTTTATTTGATTGGCTCACAGCATGTGATCCATTAATAGTTGTCTCGTACTGGAAAGACTGAAGCTGCATTAGCCATTCAGTCTATGAGGCTGGCTCATAGTCTAATCTGTCCCAACAGTCCTAATCTGGTGCTGGACATCTGGAGGATTCCGGCTGATCTTTAGTGTTCACTGGAGTCACAAAGAAGTTGGTTCTAACGTCATGAAGGA
>CABHPR010154801.1:4331-6831 GCA_902168415.1 Peromyscus melanophrys | reverse complement strand
GTTTCAGCACTGCTCCCTGTTTACTAATGACAAGGACATTCATCCCCTTCTCATCACTGCACATCCCCTCGGATATGTTCACAGAATATTGTACTTCAGCTATTTACAAATTTATGTTCAGTGTTATGACTTTCTGGGGCTGGAACCCAGGTCCTTGTACACTTCTAGGCCCCTGAGTGATTTTTTTTTTGTTTCTTATTTTTTTATTTTTATTTTTTTTTTTTGGTTTTTCGAGACAGGGTTTTTCTGTGTAGCTTTGCGCCTGTCCTGGAACTCACTTGGTAGCCCAGGCTGGCCTCGAACTCACGGAGATTCGCCTGCCTCTGCCTCCCGAGTGCTGGGGTTAAAGGCGTGTGCCACCACCACCCGGCTTATGTTGTTTTTTTTTTTAAAGGAGATTAATTCAGCCTTTAAGCACTGGACTGAAGTGAAATTTATGAAGGTTATGTAGTGAGTCATTTGATTCCAAGTTAATTCTTGCCACTAGCTGACCCTATCTTGTAGGTTTATCCTAAACCCCTCATGGCCATTCAATGCTCTAGATGTTCAGAGCCTTCCCATAGCTTAGGGTCAGCTTCATGTCTCAGAACTAATTAAAATAATGTAACAAATACTTTAATGGCTAAGATTTATAGAAAGTGGCATTTATAGAAAGTATCATTGCAGATATCTTTAGTCCGGCCAGAGACTGTCATTGTGGTGTTTGGAGGTGATTTGGAATTCAGAAAACATTGACGTCTGTCTGGCTGCCCATTGCTTTTCCTTCACTGTCTTTTCCTGTTGTCCCACTTTTCATGAACTCATCCTGATCCTCTAAACAAAGTTAATCTGCTATGTGGTTACATCAACAATTAGATTACAAAGTAACATGTGTGCAAATGGTTATAGGCTTTTTGCCTGGAGAAAGCCAGGATACTATTTTAGAACTATGATCTTCTTTCATGTAAGGTTGCTATTTTAAAATGTGTTTCATGGATACTGTTCCATTCTATATCTAAAGAGTTGTATACTTGCAATTTAAAGTTCTGTAAATATTGACATTTACAAAGCTGAACTGTTAGTATATTACTTGTTTACTAATTAAAATAATGTAACAAATACTTTAATGGGTAAGATTTATAGAAAGTGGCATGTTTGTATTTAAACTGTGTTTTTAACATACGTAGAAAAGTAAGAAAGTTACGTAACTAATACCCTGGTCAACACAGAGACTATCCCCATAAACTATCAAGATGGTCTTGTGCTGGTTGCATGTAAACATTACCCACCCACCCCTCAGGCAGCAGTTGACTTTATCTGTAACCACAAGTTAACTTTCCCAGTTGTGGTATATCATGTAAGTGCATTCACATGATAAATACTGTTTTTTGAGCCAGTGAGATGACTCAGCAGGTAAAGGCACTGGCCACCTAACCTGAGTTTGATTCCCCAGAACACAGAGGGTAGAGAAAACTGAGTCTTGCACGCCATCTCTCTACCATACACATGTGCATGCACACACATACATACACACGCAAGTGTACATACACACACACACTCATAGATGTAATAATAAAAAGTTAAAATAAACTTGAGTTTAGTCCTTTCACTCACCATTCCTGATGTTAAGATTCAGCTAGATTGGTGTATGTATAAATAGTTAATTTCTTTCTCAGTGAAGTGCTCCAGCATATGAAAATGCCATAATTTGTTTACTCAACAGTTCATGGATCTGCATCGTGTTCCCTTTGTTTCCAACCAAGTCTTTTGTCAAATGTAGTTCAGTTTCTTTTATGAAAATGCCTAGCACTGGGTCATTGGGTTGATGTGTGTCTAGCTTCATTTTAGGAACCATGAAATATTTTCTCAAAGAATTATACTGTCTTACATTTCCATAACCAGTATATAAGAGTTCTGGTTTCTCCAAATGTTAATTGCTGATGCTAGCAATACTTTTAAAAATGTTGTATTAGCATATATTATGAATAACAGGTTTCATTACATTTTTATACATGTATATATTTTTATCTTATTTACCTCGATTACCCTCTCATATCCCACACCTATTGATCACTTTCCTCTTCCCAAATAGCAGTTGCCTGTTCCAAGGAGGGAGGAATCATGAAATCTCACTCCTTCATGAGGATCTATGGGCAATTCATAGTTGCTAGGGAGGTAGAGACATTCTCTTCATTGATATAGCCACTGGTAAACTGATCATACTCCTATAAATAATACGGCCCCATGTAAGTAAATAATTAAACTCATTGGTACATACACACACACACACACACACACACACACACACACACACACGTTGGGGAGAGGGAGATGACAATCTTTTTAATGTTGTCTTAGTGATTAGTAATGCTGAATGCTTGTGGTTAATTTAATTTTGGTATTTGTGTACTTTTCATTTGGTGTTCAACTAGGTCTTTTGTGTATACTAAAATTTAGTTCTCTTATTTAAGGTATGTGTGTGTGTGTGTGTGTGTGTGTGTGTGTGTGTGTGTGTGTGTGT
>CABHPR010154800.1:16242-40484 GCA_902168415.1 Peromyscus melanophrys | reverse complement strand
ATTCCAGCAATTAAAATATGAATCAGACACATTGTCACCATGAGTTTCTCCATGGGAGTCACATCCCTTATTCCCAGCTATAGGAAGAAGCAGTTGCTGTACTGTCTCCTTCAGCTAAAATTTCATTTGCATTTATTGAGCCATGAAATGCGCCAAGTTACCTGACACATGGCAGTAAAACATTTTGTGTACTGTCAGTTCCAACTTGTTGAACAACTACTTCAGATGAAAAGATGTGCCTGCAAGTGCAAAGTTAGTTCTACACTAGAAAAAATTGGCTCTAAACTAATCTTACTCCATATATATATAAATTCTTATACATTTGAATTCACACACACACACACACACACACACACACACACACACACATTTATTTTTTACATGCTTGCCTTGTGCAGTGACTAAATATTTTCACCACAGGTCAACCTTGTTTAATTTAGTTTACATCATTAAAATTCAGATCTCAATTTCTTTAAACCAAGATTCCATCAAGCCAAGGACTTAAATTTTCCTTGAATATACTAATTACCTTCCACCACTATCATCTGAGTTATTGCTGTATTGGGCACAAAAATGCCCTTCAATCTTAGAACTATATATATGGATTTTAGGTCTCCACATTTCTCCATTCATGCCTTCTTTCATTCATTGATTGATCAACCATGCCATGATATAGGGTTTATTAAGTTATAATTTTAAATACAAGTCTCTGTGCTTACATACAATGAATCTCTATTTTGGTAAATGATGAGCATAAGGTAGTGATAAATTATTTAAATAGATATAATTTTATTATGAGAATGAATGAAATGAATGAAAACACTCATTTCTTTGCACAGGTTTTCCCGAATTCAAATGTAGACTTCATTCAGGCTTAGAGTAGAGGAACTTAAAAAGGATTTTATTTCAGGTAGTCACATGTATTGGTGAAATTATTAAGGCCACTCCACGTAGTTAAAAGGGAGATTTATTTAGTGGTGTAACTTACAAATGAAGGGATAGGTAGGTTGCAGGTTCTGGGAAAGATGCAGCTCAGTCCGGTGGTGTTCTCTGGAGAACTCTCTTCAGTCTACCTCTAGCGTCCAGGGTCCAGGAAACAAGAAAAGTGGCACCTTCAGATCTCAGGTCTTCAGGGTCCTCTCTTGGCCCAGCCTTGTAGGCGTGACAGTTACCGAAGCCTCAATGGGGGTTGGAACTTCCAGATCAAAGCTGGAATGGCTACCCACTACACACATTGGTGAGGTGAAAAGAGAAAAAGTGGAAGGAACATTGTAGATACAGGTTAATGATTTCTCTGTGGAAATGAGATTAAACACACTGACCTGTTGAAAAGAGGAACTCTGCAAACCCACAGATACAGCCTCAAGAACGTAAGGATGTACGTGTCACCTCCTCTCTTATAGTGGCAGGAGAACCTCTGCTGAGACTTCTCATTTCAACTAGGGCTCAAGTTTCAGTATAACGCACCTCAGTGACATTAGAAAAAACAATCAAACAAACAAACAGCTCTTGGACAGAAACAGAGAGACTCAGAGACTCGGGCACTTACATCAGGTTGGCAGTGTGTCAAAAAACACCCTATGATAATGGCGGATTAATTCAGTGTGGATTGGATGCCCATACCCCTTCTTGTCCACTTATTTGCCATTAAATAAATTCCAGCATGCCACTACTTTTAACATTTTATAGAAATATAAATTATAATTTTAATTAGTGAGTACAAACCTATCTGACTATATGTTAACTCAAAATCATTGTAAAGTATTATTTTAAATGCTATTGATCTGGAAGCATAATTGTACAAAACTGTTTCTAATCACACCTATTTATCTCTCTCTCTCTCTCTCCCCTCTCCCTCTCTCTTTCTCTCTGTTTATCCCTCCTTTCTCATTTGTGCTCACTCCAATACCAGTGATAAATTGAGATGATCACAGCTAAACAAAAGGAATAAGCAGTGGGTTCCAGCTATGTTGTTCTTACGAATATCTGAGTCAAAGATACTTGGACACATAAAAGCAGGTAAGCATGGGATTTTCCAGGTTTGACAGAGCTTCATTAAACTCATCAATATTGCACACTAAGATATATTAACCTAGATGTAACTTTGAGATACAGTAAGTAGAGATATCTGCTCCAATGTTTTTTTTTTTTTTTAAATTCATTTTGCAGTTTAATTCTGCATTAACCTCTCATCCCAGAGGAGAAGTACCTCAGGTTGAGACAGTGATGCTGCCTTGTTGTATGACAAAACTTTTCTCCAGGAGATAGAAGACAAGTATCTACTCAATCTAGATAGGGAACTACAACAGAGTGAAGAAACAGACCAAAGTATGGATTCTACAAAAGACCAATAGGATGAACCAATGAGTTTTACTGGAGTTACTTGGAGTAGTATGGGTGGGTAAGGGGTTAAATACAGGAACAAAAATGACTCAAACAGAGCTGCATCACCGAAGGCCAATTGTGACAATTCACAAAGCTGGCAACCTGGAGCATGTTGTACAGCCTGCAAGCAGCGCAATAGGTTGAAGAGTGGCTGACTTCTAAGTGACTCCTTTTGTACAAACCTCTTCCAGACAGCCAATCTGGTTTCTGTTTCTCTCAGTCTTCTTTGCAGCTTGGCTTGTTTGAGTGTGAATCTCAGCATCTTGACTTGGATGGGAGGAGTCTGGTAAATCTTGTCAATTTTAGGAACTTCTGGAAGCTACTTCAACTTATTTACCTTCCTGTTTAAGTGGCTTCTCTGCAGGGTGAAAAGTATCAATCTATGAAGAAACTATTACACAATACCCTGGTTTTCTATTCCCACCATCTACAGTAGCTGATAATTAGACATATACAGATTGTTTCCAGTTATGTCTTGTTGACTGATCTTAATAGGCAAGCCTTGGCATTATATTTACCAAGAAGTTTATTAAACACAGGAACAAAGGGGCCTCACTTTTTGAGAGAAGGCCACAATTGAGAGAAAAGAAAAAGAATCTGCCTCCAACACAAACCTGATTCTGAAAATGACAATTCAAAAATCCATGGCAGAAGAGTGTGGAAAATAATTATTAATGACAACCCAGAATTACAAAGCTGTCCTTATTCATTTGGCAAATATTGTAGAAGCAGAAACATCCAAGTGTGACTGACTTTAACAGCCTAGATTCGAATGTCCACCAGGCTGTACCTTCTTCATTTCCATGGAGCAAAGTAAGTGCTGAGAAACTGAGAGCAATTTCTTTACCCTGAGGGAAAGCGCACTCCTCCAAAATGGAGAGCCTGCTGGCACATCATCTCATACAGGAAGTTTTTTCTGTTATTGACATGCTTAACGTTTACTTTATTAAATACATCTATTATTTTTTTAAACCTCTATGATCCAAAATTTGAATTATTTTATCAATTTTTATCACAGCACTCAGAGCTGTTCTTTCTCCACAATCCACTACCCTACCATTCCAGGATTATATACACTTTGCTTTAAGCAGTCCCATACTGTAGAGTAGCTTGAGTTGGTGAATGCAGCTAAATATTGATTCTTTGAATGAAATCATTGTTGTCTGACACTGTTCCTAGAGAGACATGAAGAGAGGTTTACTTGCCCCAAATGAGAAACCAAACAACACCATGAACATCAAAGTTGTTGAACAACTAGCTTTTATTGAGGTTAAAAACAGGAGTGTGGGTAAGGTGTTAACTCACATGAGTAGGGATCACTCAAAAGTGGTTCAATACCAAGAGCTCACCCCAGCTTACATAACAGACATAAGAGCTGGAACCCTGGAATGTGCTGCACAACCTCCAGATAGCGCAAGATTTGGATCATGTCTTTTTCCTGGCAGCTGGTCTGGTCTAGGACCACTCTCAGCATTCCTTACTGCTTACGCAACCTTAAGAAGTAAGAGTGTTGTGTATCTGGTCAGTGTAGTAACATCATGAGACTTAATGACTTCCTGGACTTAGGAAGCCTTCCTTGAGAACGTCTAGCATCTTTTGAAGCTTCCTTCTACACAGAAATTGTTACACCATAGTCATTCAAATAGACACTAAAATTATTAAAATTTAAAACACACTTGTGAGTAAATATTGCAGTTTCCTAAAAAGAAATAGACATAAGTTAACAAAGAAAGCATATGAATTACTTTGGCTAAAAAGAATTGTGTTTTCTTTGTTGGTAGCAATGAATTATTGATTTTTAGTTTTAAATTATGATTTCAGAACAGCTATTCTATTCAAAGTCTACTGCTTTTTTTTTTTGGAAGGAATATATGACAGATTTTAGCCTAACAAATTTTAAACATACTACCTGAGGTAATTTTGAGATTTGGAAAATACCAATACCTTTGATTTTGTAAGTGAATCAGAAATTTAAAATTAACGTCTCTCTTTGAACTTTTTGTTTTGGGTCTCAATTATTCTCACTGGAAGCAAAATATATCTGTGAACTACTTAGGCAAATGTGGTTAATATATCCTATCATTAATTTGTCAGATGTAATTAATGGTGTCCATTTCCAGATGCAGAGGAGGAATCTGCACTTGCTGTATTTATAAAAAAGCAGTCAAGGATTCCGTGGAAACATATATTCTCCCTAGAGATATGGAAGGAATAGGATTAAAATGAGAGGTCAGATGGAACACTTCCCAGAGGCTGAGCAGATACATTTGGTTTACTATGTACACAAACTCCCATGCATGCACTTTGCTTGCATCCACATATTTGTATACACACACAAAATAAAAAAGAATGTATATTTATACATCTCTGTGTTTATATAAATGCAATCATATAAATTTTCATTATTTGTATGTGTATATATAGTAACACATACATTGTTTTCTTCATTCACATGTGTTTACATGCTCATGAACACAAATACATAGTATACACATACACACACACACACATATACACACACACACACACACACACACACACACACACACACACCTTTGTCATGACACTAGTATTTTAATATATCCTCATTTTTGTTGATCAAAAATTGGATATCCATCCTGAATGGCTTCCTTTTTCAAATATTGGCCCTTACATTCATCTGGTTGACACCGATCATGCTATTAATCTATTACTATTTGAAATGAACTTGTATTCATTTCATGTGTTCTATTCACATGGAACTTCCAAACCAGATATTCAACTTCTGGGTTTAATTTCATTTTTTTCTGCATAATTGTATTCATTTTTTGAAAATTGTTTAAATGGGTGTTGGAAAAAGATTCTGTACTTCAAGTCTTACTGTACAAACCTGAGTTTTCATCCCCAACTGACATGTAAAAAGTCAGGTTCGGAAGATCACCGAGCCGTAGTTGGGTCCGTGCTCCTGGGTCTCCTGCTGTGTCTGAGTGTTGCCGTGCCGGAGCTATGTTTCGCAACCAGTATGACAATGATATCACTGTTTGGAGCCCTCAGGGCCGGATTCATCAAATTGAATATGCAATGGAAGCTGTTAAACAAGGTTCAGCCACAGTTGGTCTAAAGTCAAAAACACATGCAGTGTTGGTTGCATTGAAGAGGGCACAGTCAGAACTTGCAGCTCACCAGAAGAAAATTCTCCATGTTGACAACCATATTGGTATCTCAATTGCGGGTCTGACTGCTGATGCTAGACTGTTATGTAATTTTATGCGCCAGGAGTGTTTGGATTCCAGATTTGTATTTGACAGACCACTTCCTGTGTCTCGCCTTGTGTCTCTGATTGGAAGCAAGACCCAGATCCCAACACAGCGGTATGGCCGGAGACCATATGGTGTTGGGCTGCTTATTGCTGGTTATGATGACATGGGCCCTCACATTTTCCAAACCTGTCCATCTGCTAACTATTTTGACTGCAGAGCTACGTCTATTGGAGCCCGTTCTCAATCAGCCCGGACTTACCTGGAGAGACATATGTCTGAATTTATGGAGTGCAATATGGATGAGCTGGTTAAGCATGGTCTGCGTGCCTTAAGAGAAACACTCCCTGCAGAGCAGGACCTGACCACAAAGAATGTTTCCATTGGAATTGTTGGTAAAGACTTGGAGTTTACAATCTATGATGATGATGATGTGTCGCCATTCCTGGATGGTCTTGAAGAAAGACCACAGAGAAAAGCACAGCCTTCACAGGCTGCTGATGAACCTGCAGAAAAAGCTGATGAACCAATGGAACATTAAGTGATAAAGGATACAAGGATATGAGGATGCAGAGACATACACTGGTGACAATAATCTGTACTTAGAACCAACAGCTGCAGAGTATGGGGTGGTATGTTTTAGGAATCAGTCCAGATGTGAGTTTTCTCCAAGCAACTTCACAGAAACCATATAATGGGTGCATTTTCTTTGAAAGGGTCTACATAATCATTTTCTAGAAAGTATAGGTATCTATACCAATGTTTTTATATGAAGAAAATAGTGTCTTTGCAATTTTAAAGACAACTGTGAAATAAAATTGTTTCACCTCAAAAAAAAAAAAAAGTCAGGTTCAAGGACGCACAACTTTAAATCCCAAGCCTCAGAGTCAAAGATAAAAGGAACTCATGGCTGAGTTGGAGTTCTCCAATTTCAATGAGAAACTATCCCAAAAACGATGGTGGAAAGTCAAAGGGTGATGGCACATGCATTTAATCAGGAAACAAAGGAAAGAATGTGAATCTCTGTGAGTTCAAGACCAGCCTGTTCTACAGAGTGAGTTCCAGGACAGCCAGGGCTGTTAAAGAGAAACCCTATCTCAAACAAACAAACAAACAAACAAACAAACAGTCATTTAATCTCAATATGCTGGAGGAAGACAGATCTCTGTAAGTTCAAGGCCAGCCTGATCTACACAGCAAGTTCCAGGGCAGCCAGGGCTGTTACACAGAGAAACCTTGTCTCACAAAATCAAAAAGCAAAAAAAAAAAAAAAAAAAAAAAAGTAGTAAAGAGTGATGAAGAATCGCCGCTCTTGACCACTGCTTTCAACATATCCACACATACATGTTTCTACCTATACCGTCATCATATATGCACATACAGACAAGCACACCCATACCCACATGCACACATAAAATAATTATTTAAAATGATCTTTCTGACAACTCTCATGTATTAACTCTCACATTAAAAATAATTTCTCATATTCATATACTTAAATTTATGTTTTGGCTCTGGATTTATGATTACTAATTTTCTGACATTCTTAATAGTATCTCATATAACAAAATGACAATTTATTGTACTAATTTTTACATTTATAATTTAATATTTATGTGCATTAAGTGTGTGACCTTGAGCACTAGTACAAAGGTAGGCCAATAAAATGGGTATATCTTTATTATTTCTGTGTACCTTATCCAAACAACTAAAGGGTTTAACATTAAATTTCATATGAGATATTCAGAATTGTAAAATGTTGAACATGTGATTTGCTTCACAAATATGGAAACAGTTCTGTTGTTTATATATCATATCACCAAGAAGACAGATGTAAACTTGGGTGATCCTGAGTAAAGCTAGATATATAGATACCATACATATAATGATGTCTTATTTTAGTCCTCTAGGAAAAGGTTTAAAGTCTTATCTAAGGTATGTAATATAATAACTCAAGAAAATTTGAAACTAAATTTCAAACTTTTCTTTTTTTTCCTGTGAAAGGAAGAATTGATTATTTCTCATTTTATTTTATTATATATATTATATATATATATATATCAGTTAACTTCAATCAATACCAAAATTCTAATCAAAGTTGATTCATATGCCTATTTTTGGAGGGGAGGGGAATCTTTATTACCCTTTTCTGTCTTTTGTTTTTTATTAAGAAAATTTGTATTCATTCTACATACCAACCACAGATCCCCCATCCCTCCTCCTGCTCCCCCCCCAGTGTTCCCCCCCACCCCTTCCCCCCCCCAGCTCACCTCCCATCCCCTCCTTTGAAAAGGTAAGGCCTCCTATGGGAAGTCAGCAAAGACTGATATATCCAGCTGAGGCAGGTCCAAGACCCTCCCCCTGCATCACCTTCTGTTTTCTTGATTCACTTCCATAAATATTGAAGGAAGACCCCCCTCCCCCACTGCACAGCTTCCTCACAGACACTGGATTAGGCACAAACTACATCCAAACACCTGTTTTCACAGAGAGATCCTTTATTAAGCAGGGAGGAAAAGTTAAAGGGGCTGCTTTCTGACTCAGGAAGAAAACACAGACAATGACTTTGCAGGAGGAGAAGTCTGTGTGAGAATGGGCTAGGATGTGGTGGTAATGGAGATAGAGCCTGAGGGAGAAAGAGAAGGGGACAAGGGAAATGGGGCAGGGGTATTTGTTCCAGGGGGACAAGGGACTGCCTCTGGGTAGAGGGAAGATGTAAGGGTTTGGTCTTTAATTATGTGGTCTTTAATTACGTCATCATCCTTCGCGATGTCCCAGCCTAAAAAGCGGGTGGGCGCTCTGTTCCCTCTCTTTCTTTCGGCTCCTTCCTCCCGTCGGGCCCCCTCTTTCCCTCCCCACTTCTGTCTCTCTGTCTCTCTCTTTCTCTTTCTCCTTCTCTCTCTGTCTCTCTCTTTCTCTCTCTCTATCTCCCCCCCAATAAAGCTCTAAAAAGTTAACCATGGCTATGATTCTTTTAATCAGCACACTCCTCTGCCGTCATGGCCGCCGCGAGCGGTGACCAGCCATGAGGGGCAGCGGGCAGTGCCCACCGTTTAACCAGCCCTGTAAAAATAACTAACATTCTGGTGCCGTGAAACCGAACGGGCGCTTCCAGGCACTCTGTGCCTGGAAACTCGTGAACCGGGACTGCTGCGCAAAACTGCTCAGGACGCGACAGACCGCTTTCCATCTGCCTGGGCGCAGTACTTCCATGCCACACCGCTTTCTCTGATTGGTGAGTCCCCCACATTTTGGCCAGCGTAAACGGTTTCCTGAATCTCTGAGAACGACCATTGAGCGTCCGACGTCTCACGAGTATTCTTGAGACCGGGGAACCCCCGGCCACGGTCTTTATCGGCTACGGTGGGTCCCTATAGCAGGCCTACATTTTAGCCTTCTCCCACGTCTGCAGCCTGAGATATTTCTCGCATTGGGATCACCGCCGTTGGTGCGTCCTAGGGGCCACGTGAGACTGACACTTCTATCTGCTTGACGAAGCGGCACACGCTGTCTGGATTCCCGGGGAATCCTGTCCTCACGTGGCTGTGGCCTCCGCTTTTCTGGCTGACGAGCTAAAAAGCGGCCTGTGCCAGGAATCCGCCCTTGGCTTTGGGGACGCCTGAGGCCTTGGCACCGGATCACGTTTTTTTATTTTTATTTTTTATTTTCTTCCTCTCTGCTGCAGACATGGGAAACAAGGCTTCCAAACCTGTTAGTCCTACCTCTAAGCTGATCCATCTCTGTACTAAGAGATAGCCCAAATATGCTTTAAAAAAACAACAAAAATGGCCGCCAAGCGGCTCTGTAGATCTCGATATTTTCTGGGAGTTCTCTAATTTCTACAAGCATCCAGGCAAATAGAAAGAGTTGCTTTCTTCTTTCTCAGTGCTAAACTGTCTCTTCTATATGCCTTCCCTCCTGCTCATATGCTCCTAGCTATGCCTAAACCGGAGGATTCTCTGACTCCGAAATCTATGACTCTGGATCTTGCTAACAAACCTCTAATTAAAGTCCGTGTTCCATTCTCTCTTGCAGAACTCTCTCAGATAGAAACTAAGCTGGGTTCTTATACTTCTAATTCTGCTTCCTTTATTAAACAGTTTCAATATATAACTCAATCTTATAGTCTCACCTTTCATGATATATTCATGATACTTTCTAATAATTTACTTCCTGAGGAACGCAGGCGGGTTTGGGAGCAGGCTAGGACCCATGCAGACGAAATTCATTAGACTAACCTCTCACATCCCCCAGGAGCTGAGGCGGTTCCTGACCAAGAACCACACTGGGACTATAACAACCAGGGTGGCTGTTTAGCCAGAGATAGGTTTATTACCTGTCTCCTGACAGGCTTCCGCAAGGCTGCCCTAAAGCCAGTTAATTATGAAAAACTAAAAATGGTAATTCAGGATAAGGATGAAAATCTGTCTCTTGTTCCCCAGACCTCCCCAACTAAAACTTAAGCATCTGGAGAGCAAGGCTCCTGACCCCACAGGCAAAAGAGTCATCTGTGGCATTTAAGGTGTTCCAGGGAAGAGATAAAAGCCCGAAAACAAAATTGCCAAGTGCTGGCACTCGCTGACTCCCAAAAGCTGTTGGGTCCCTGTTTTAAGTGAGGAAAAGGCCACGGGCTAGCGAATGCCCTACCAGGCCATCAGCAGCCTTGTTAAAAGTGTCTGCCTGGCATATGCAAACACGCCCAACCTTGGGGCATGTTGTGAACCCTTCAGAAGACAGATATGGATCATGGGCAAATGGCAGTTTATAAAGGCAAAATAGGAAACCTGATGTTAGGATGAGATGTTACGTTTGAATTGGGCGTGATAATTGGGTGAACCAAAGGGGGCTTTTGATTGCTAGATTTTGATACTCATCCTCAGAATTGATTATGGTATAAGCAAGTGTCCACATAAGGGAGTAGACCTATTGCTAGTTGTAGGAATGTGATTTAGCTGGTTTAACAAAGCAGAGGGAATGGGGGAGAAGGGCATGGCCTGCCAGAGCCACATGCTCAAGTTGGCCAATGTTCCTTCAGATATTAAGAATATTTGTTTCCTATTTAAAATCTTTATTCACAGGTTAGTTTTTTTTTATGGTAGGTGGAATTCCAGCATGTTTCTAAAGATTCTGTTGGAAATATCCAGTATATCTAGAAATCCAAACACTGATGTAGATACTGTCATGAAGGGATTTTGAAGATTCAACCAACACTTCTGATTAGTTAAAACAAGGAGATAGTTCTGAGTGCTTCATATCTAACTAGATAAGCGTTTTCCAAGCAGAGTTCAATCTACATGAAGAATGTAGAGAAAGATAAAATTTGTAGGATTGCAAAAACAACAGAATTATGAATTAGCCTCAGAGGACACATTATAAGAATGCATAAAAATGATAATCAAAGAAAAAGAGACTATCAACTTAGGAGGGGGGACATAGGAGAGTTTTGAGGGATAGTATGTGGAGGGTGTGGAGGGGCTCCCAAACAGCTTGACCACACAGCTCCCATGATAGGCTTAGCGGCCCAGACACAGCTTCTAGCAGGCAACACCTGGACCCAGGAAGAGCCATAAGCTGAACCCACCCAGTGGGACCTACACCTAAGAAGAATTACCTGACATTCCAAACATTCCCCATACCCCTAGACAAATGTCAGCCAATCAGGGTCCTGAACTCTGGAAATCCCCTCACCCCAACCTCTGCTATGATAAAAACCCCACCCTGCCTGGGCTCTGGGCTCTGTGCTCACAGCTGCATGGGATGGAGTCCAAACTCTGAGCTTGAAAATAAAGGCTCTTTGCTTTTACATATGGGATTTGATTTCCATGGTGGTCTTTTGGGAGGTACCCGCTATCTGGGCATAACAGAGGGCATCTGGAGGGAGGAAAAGCATGTGATTCTATTACAACTAAAATACACTTTTAAATGTATACAGCCTTAAAAATACATATTTGTGCCTGGTAAGCCTTTCAAAAAAATGGAGACCTAAATATTATGACACCAAGACTCAGATTCTTCTAGTCACATGAATGAACTTTGAGGAAGCTGCTGGCACTTATGAAACATGGCTACCTATGTAACACTGGCACTTAAGATTCATATTGATCATGAGACCATAAATTATAGCATTCCCAGCTTTTTTTTTTACATGCGTATTCTCGTTTGTTCAGAGCAATAGTAAACTAATAAGACCTTTAAAATATATGAACAACTAATGGACTCTGTGTGTGGTTTTTGGAAACTGATATTGTTACTGCTTCTTTGAAAATTTTATACTCGTACTTTGATCTTGCTCACCCACTCCTTCAGCACTCCTCCCAGATCTACCTCCATATCCTTCACGCCCAACTTCCTGTTCTCTTTCTGCTTTGCTTAATACCTGGGTAAAAGTATGCATATAATTAGAATGTAGAATAAATCTTTAATAAGCATACCATGGCTTAATTAAACTACTAACTGGAGGCTGTTTTTCAACATAGACTGTTCAGTTACAGACATTTAATATAAGCCCCCCGAATCACATGTTCTAGGAGAGAACAAAGAATGTTTATTCTAGTAGAGGAGCAAAGCAATGATTTTGTTTTGTTTTCTTTCTCTTTTTTATATATTTTTATTAAATTTCTTTCATTTTTTTAACATACTGACCACAGTTTGCAAAGCACATGTTTTATATGTCAGTGGCAGAGGTTAAATATTACTATTGTCAGTGACTTGGATCAAATGACATGTATAAAACTAACTGGCTCTACATGTAACTGTACTGGAATTCTGTAAGCAGCGGCATGAACAAAACCAACTGGACAATATCTGTGTCCTAAACTTTCTTGATTCCAATAGATTAATGCCTGTCTCCACTGGCTTCATTAGCAAGTTCTGCAGAAACCAAACTAGTATTGTAAGCATCAACTAACTCTACAGGAGCTTCATGAGTCATTCTTGTGCACATGAGTATTATATTTCAAAATTAATTTAATCTAAGTCCTTACCAGCTATTCTGCTCTTACTCTATTCTACATACACTTACTTTAACTCTGGAACCTTCTTTTATTATTTTAACTTTCACCTTATTTTGTAATTTTAATTTTAATAAGCCATATTATTTCAAAGCAGAAACTGTCAAAATTGTATTTGAACCATTGGGTAGTTCAATGAAAGCAATAGTTTGTTTTCCTTAGAATCACCTAAAATAAGAGCAGTATGAACTTCTTATAGATGTGGATTCTCACACCTTATAGATGTGGATTCTAAATCTTTTGAAACATGAGCCTGAATAATAAGTGGAAAACACACAGTCAAGGAGAGGTTGTCTGTGTCTGTATTAGAAGGATATGCTCGGCTTCATTCACAGTGTGGTCTTTTCAGACTCTTTATCTAAAACAAAAAATATTCTAATCCATGAGCATAACTAATATTTTAAATAACACATTCTGTTTTAAATGCCCATGCTGTACATAAGGCGGGAACACTTAAATCACTGAAGCAGATGCTTGTTTGTAAGTATTTAGTACTATTATAAAGCAGAGCCTAGAGAATATACAACTGAAGGTTCTCAAATACATGCCCCGTGCTCAGGGAAATGAATTTGATTTCTAGTAATTTAAGGAATCTAATCACTATCATTAAACAAATAAGGATTCATTACATGAATGAGATGAAAATGCTGGGAACACAGTACCACTTGGAAACAAATGTGACCTAGAACTTTAATTTCTGTGCACATCTTATTGGAGCACCATTTATCTGGGAAGTTTATGACCTGTGACTATTTCTCAATTTAATACAGCTAACAACTCCAGTGCTGCGTCTCAGCTTCCTGTATAATTGGAATGGAGAGGAAGCTTGTTGCGGAGGGAGAAGCCTCTGCATATTAATATTATACGGAGACCTGGTTAAGCTGGGAGGGACAGAAATGCTTTAATAGAGGAGATCAGTCACAGACATAATGGCCCAGTGTATTGAAAGACAGAAAAGCCCTGAGACAAAATAAACATAATAAATGTCAAGCATGACACAGGGAAATCAACACAGAGCACCAATCTCAGGGCAATACCCTGTGGTTTCAACAGCTGTGAAAGCCTTCACATGCTCTAGTCTGGAAACATAGAAGAGGTTTGAATTCAGACAAGTCTGAGGTAAATCTCAGCTTCACCCTGAGTGAGCTTCTTAACATGTGCTCAGGTTAACTCTTGAAGGCTCCAGTTTCTCTTACATAAAGTAGGTTCATTGTGAGGGATAGTGTCTAAAATTAGTAATGAATATCCTATCCTTAGGAAGAAAATTTCCAGGAATACAAATAACAAAAATATGATTTTCTAATTCAAGACAAATAATCAAAAAGAGAAATTAGTTTTGAGACTCCCATGGGTAGATAGTTCTAATGCTTTAAAAATTACAAAAGATGTTCAAATCATATATCAATGAAAAATATATAAGAAACAACACTGGAAACACACTTCGGCCCTGAAACCAGAGCCAAATCTCCCCCTGACCAACTGAACAAGAAACCAACCAATCCCTGCGCAGGAAAACTATCAAATTCCTGAGCAGAAAATCAGCCACACCCTGAGTACAAAATCTAGCCAATCTGAGCTTGTCCAAACTCAAAGAGATTGAAACCTGACCAGTTCCTTCCTTGAAAATCTTCTCCCTGAAAACTCCACCCCTAAGAAGACCTATATAAACCCCTTTGCCTGTTCAGGTGGCAGCTGTCCTTCTCCACCTGGCAGAGGCAGCCACTCTCATGGATTGGATTCCTCCTTCCCAAATAAATCTCTTGAAAGAGTTTTGGGTGAAGAATCTCTGCTGGGAAGCTGCCTTAGGGGAGCAGAGCAGAAGAAGCAACTGGCACTTCTGTTAGGAGTCTCCCATTGGGAGCAGAGCAGATGGGACTTTTCTCTAGAGCCCGAGCAGATTTCTACATTTCTGTGAGGCTTTCCCCCTTAGCAGAGTATAGCAGAAGAAGTAACATCTTGGACAATAGATGAGAAGAAAGAGATACCTCTGCCTGGAAACTCCATTTTGGGGGGTGGGGGGGTGGAGAAGAACTCAGCTGTAATGATACTCTCTCAGAGAGGAACAGGATTGCCACATCCTGTGGGGACACCATCCCACACAGGACCCCAGCTTCAGGTATAGCCTGACTTCTCAACAAGTCAGGATACCTTTCTCCTCACAGCTGTAGGTATCCTGGATACCTTCCCTTCACAGCTGTAGGTATACCTTAGCTTCCCTACAAGTCAGGATACCTTTCCCTCCAGAGCTATAGGTATCCAGGATACCTTCCCTTCATAGCTTCAGGTATAGCCTACATTCCTGACAAGTCAGGATACTGTTTTCCTCACAGCTGTCCTTATCCAGAATAACTCCCTTCACAGCTGTAGGTATAACCTGACCTCCCAATAAGTCATGATACCTTTCCCTCCAGAGCTGTAACATTTGCAGACATGTCACAAGGCTGTTTGTGTCTGTGCTTCAGCATGCACAATGTATAGTTTGTCACTGCACTAAGAGTCCCTGTGGTTTTCTGCTTTTCCCTCAAATAAAACATTCCTGCTCACTCTCCAGCTTATCTCTTCTGTGGCATAGCCCAGTGAAAACTGCTTTGAAAAGCTAGATGTGTGTAGAGGTGTATTGAAAACAGATAATTATGAAGGCCTATATAAATAAAAACTATTCTTTTGGAAACGTTTGGAGGCAAAGAGCTTTGTGCTCAGTGAGTGCTTGTATTTTTATGGACATTAAATGTCAAAATAATGGATGATATATTTAGATGAATAGATCTGCCTTTAAAGTGTTAAAAAAATCAGTCTATTTTCTCCTTATTGGTTGAGTAATAAATATGAAAAGGAAGAGATGAAATGAACTGAAAGGATTCTTCATGAATGGAACAACAGGATCTCAAATCAGAGAAAACAGATGATTCACATGATGTGTGTATTATTCTACAGACAACCAGACAATGGGACAAATACTACATAAAACAGTTACCCGTTATTTTAATTAAATTCATGGAAGCAAGGAATAGAGTTTAAATTAAAACAGCAGAAATGCTGCTAGTTTGTACTAAAGGAGAGAGAGGTGGGATGAACTAGAGGGAACTTTTCTGGCTGTGGCATTCTACAGGGCAGATGATAGAGCTACTTGTCCTGACACAGTCCTGTGCTTCCAGAAAACGGCAGAATGCCCTGGGGTTGGATTCAAAAACAAGTTTCCTGATTCCAGTGAGCCAGGCATCCCATGCCCAAAATATCCAGGGTATGGTTCCTACCTATAGCTGTGATCATGGGATCCCAACCAAATCTTACTTGGTTAAATCCTGATTGATAATTGACTGGTGCTCATGCTTAGTTAAATGGAGGCAACTTTATGAGCTCACGTGGAATAAATATTCACAAGCTTCAAAATATATTGGAATTTGCCTTACTAGATTTTATCTTTGATAGAGACAGCTTCTTTCCTGAGTTTTCCTCTTCATAATCAAAGCCTATGCCTGTCTCAGCAATGTATTATGAAAGCAAATGACTTGTCTGGTTTCTCTAGTTCACAGATGAAGAAGATAGTGCCACATGTTTAATCAGAACTATCGTTTTACTACACTGATTTAGAAGACATTTAAATGAAACAGATTTAATGCTGAAATTTTGTGTTAAGACAAAGGGATGTTTTTGGATGGAATGAATGTATTTTTTTGCTTTCTACATAGATTAAATATGGTGAGCTGAAGCCAGAAATGTACAGATTGAGTTGTCTCTTTAAAATTAATATGTCGAACTCAGAAAAGGAATTATAAGACAATCAGACAAAAAGTATTTTGTTGTAGCAGAAATAATGATGTTATTAATCAAAATTCTAGATAATGTGTGAATTACTGGGCTGATAAAAGGTCAAAGTTTCTTTAAAGTCATTATTCAAATAGGAAGAAAAGTTGTAGTTTAAAAATTATTTGACGTGAGAGGCTGAAAACTGTGTAATACTGAGACTGTTGGGAATCCTAAGATGGGGAGTGATCAAAGCAAAGGTCACTGGTTTCAAACAAAGGTTATATAAATTAAAAGCTACAGCATAGAGAAATAAAAAAGTAAAAAGCTCAAAGTTCCCTCTGGCTGCAGGTTCAGTGTTCTCTAAAATTATTTTAGATGAAAATTTTATTTCTAAATATTCCACAGTGATATTCCAAAACAAAGGTAGTCACTACCTGGGATAGAAGACCATCCCAGGTCTCATGTGTCTGCAACTCTCTGTCATTGCTATCAGCTCAGGATATTAGCTTAAGCATTTTTGATGAAGCAAGGATTTGGAAATTATAATGAACATTGCTTTTCCAGAACATCAAGACCTATAATTTCTGTCTTGAAGGTCCTGTAAATGATTTTCAAGCAGCCATTCAGTGTGTATGATTTGAATCCAAGATGACTAAAGAGGGAGATTTTGGTCAAGGATGTTATCCATTGTGTGAAGTATACCAACTAACTCCTCTACCACTGAGTTACATAAACAGACCTGGAAAGTAAAGTATTAATAAGGTTTCAAAAGCCTGGGCCAGATCCAGTTCTCTGTCTCTCTCTGTCTCTGTCTCTCTGTCTCTCTGTCTCTCTCTCTCTCTCTCTCTCTCTCTCTCTCTCTGCAAATTGCCCATAGATCAGGATGTAAAGCTTTCAGTGACTGCTCCAGCACCAGGCCTGTCTGATCTTCCTTCCATGATGAACATAGACTAACCCTTTGCAACTGTAAGCAAGCCTCCAATTAAATACTTTCTTTTACAGAAGTTGCCTTGGTCATGGTGTCTCCTCTCCACAATAATTTTCTTAGTTACAATAGTAACTAAGAAAAACAGGTATCTTAAATGCTTAAATTGATTGCATAAACACAACAGCAAAAACTTTCACAGTTTAAATAACTTGGCTTCCTTTTATGAATGTAATTCACTGATTTGAAGAAATTCTAGCAGCATTACATTATATGTAACACATTTAAAAGAGACACTATACTCTAATCCCTCCTTCTCTGATGTTCTAGTTCCTTATAAACTAATCTAGAGTTTTATTGTTTACGGTGATTATTTGAAACAATCAATTTTCTTCCATTTGTCTTGGTTGTCAGACTCCTGTGCAGTAATACCCTAATTCTTTCTGTTTATTGATTGTATCTCATGTTTCATATCCATCATTAGGATGCATAGATGAGAATTTTTGTGTTCACAATTCTTCTCAGATATTGAAAGGATAATTTTCAGCTCAACATTAGCACACACACAACCACAAACAAAAACAGAATAGCTAAAACAATCCTGTATAATAAATGGACCGCTGGAGGGATGATCCTCCCCCCCCCAATTTCACGTTGTAAGATAGAAATATAGTAATAAAAACAGCATGGTATTTCCATAAACACACACATACACATTGATCAATGGAATTAAATCAAAGACCCAATAAATCCACACACCTATGGATGGACATCTCATTTTTGATAAAGAAGTGAGAAATCAAAACCGTGAAGCTTTCTCACAGCAAAAGACACTGGAATTTTGACTAAGTAGTAGCCTACGGAATGGGGGATTTTTACCAGCTACACATCTGATAGAGGGTTAATATTAAAAATTAAGGTTTTAAAAAAAGAACAAAAAAACAGACATCAAGGAAATAAATGTCCCAATTAAAAATGGGGTACAGGCCTAAACGGTGAATTTTCAAAATAGGAAACTCAAATGGCCAAGAAACACCTAAAGAAATGTTTAACAACCTTGGTCACCAGGAAAATGTGAATCAAAACTCCGTTGAGATTTCATCTGACATCCACCAGAAGGGATAAGTGCCTCAGTTTCATGAGGTCCCATTTATTAATTGTTGATCTTAGTGCCTGTGCTAACAGTGGGTTGTTAAGAAAGTCTTTCCTGTGCCATTTAGTTCAGAGATACTACCCACTTTCTCTTCTATCAGGTTCAGTGTATCTGGTTTTAAGGTTAGGTCTTTGATCCATGTGGAATTCAATTTTGTACAGGGTGATAAGTATGGATCTATCAATATATGAGATGGAGCCCATACCCAGCAGTACTTGGTAGCCAAGATCCTGACACTAGATGATGAAGCATTTATCTAATTATCTAATTATTTTTTAGTCAATAAAAACTCAGCAGTGCTGTGGGATGGTCTGTATGTCAAATTGCTCTGATTGGTCAATAAATAAAACACTGATTGGCCAGTGGCCAGGCAGGAAGTATAGGTGGGACAAGGAGGAGAAGAATTCGGGAAGTGGAAGGCTGAGGTGGAGACACTGCCAGCCGCCGCCATGACAAGTAGCATGTGAAGATGCCGGTAAGCTACGAGTCACGTGGCAAGGTATAGATTTATAAAAATGGATTAATTTAAGATATAAGAACAGTTAGCAAGAAGCCTGCCACGGCCATACAGTTTGTAAGCAATATAAGTCTCTGTGTTTACTTGGTTGGGTCTGAGTGGCTGTGGGACTGGCTGGTGACAGAGATTTGTCCTGACTGTGGGCCAGGCAGGAAAACTCTAGCTACACAGGAGTCAGATATCAGGGTAAGAACCCGAATGACTATACAAGCTTGCATTCCGACCAGCGGTGGAGGATAGTTCCCCTTGCTCCACATCCTCTCCAGCATAAGCTGTCTTCAGTGTTTTGGATTTTAGCTATTCTGACGGGTGTAAGGTGGTATTGCAGAGTCATTTTGATTTGCATTTTCCTGATAATTAGGGATGTTGAGCAATTCCTTAAATGTCTTTCAGCCATTTGTGCTTCTTCCTCTGTTGAGAATTCTCTGTTTAGCTCTATAGCCCATTTCTTAATTGGACTGTTGGACATTTTGATGTCTAGTTTCTTGAGTTCTTTATATATTCTGGATATCAGTCCTCTGTCAGATGTGGGGTTTGTGAAGATCTTTTCCCATTCTGTAGGCTGTCGTTTTGTCATGTTGACCATATCCTTTGCTCTACAAAAGCTTCTCAGTTTCAAGAGGTCCCATTGATTGATTGTTTCTCTCAGTGTCTGTGCTACTAGTGTTATATTTAGGAAGTGATCTCCTATGCCTATGCATTCAAGACTACTTCTTACTTTTTCTTCTATCCGGTTCAGAGTAACTGGATTTATGTTGAGGTCTTTGATCCACTTGGACTTAAGTTTTGTGCACGGTGACAGGTATAGATCTATTTGGAGCCTTCTACATGTTGACATCCAGTTATGCCAGCACCATTTGTTGAAGATGCTTTCTTTTTTCCATTGTACAGTTTTGGCTTCTTTGTCAAAAATTATATGTTCATAGGTGTGTGGATTAATGTCAGGGTCTTCAATTCGATTCCATTGGTCCACATGTCAGTTTTTATGCCAGTACCAAGCTGTTTTTATTACTGTAGCCCTATAGTAGAGCTTGAGGTCAGGGATCGTAATGCCTTCAGAGGTTGTTTTATTGTACAGGATTCTTTCGGCTATCCTGGGTTTTTTGTTTTTCCATTTGAAGTTGAGTAATGTTCTTGTACAGCCACTTTGGAAATCAATATGGCACTTTCTTAGAAAATTGGGAAGCAATCTCCCCCAAGACCCAGCTATACCACTCTTGGGCATATACCCAAGGAATGATCAATCATACCACAAGGGCGCTTGCTCAGCTATGTTCATAGCAGCATTGTTTGTAATAGCCAGAACCTGGAAACAACCTAGATGCCCTTCAACTGAAGAATGGATAAACAAAATGTGGTACATATACACAATGGAGTACTACTCAGCAGAGAAAACAATGACATCATAGGTTTGCAGGCAAATGGATGGATCTAGAAAAAATCATCCTGAATGAGGTAACTCAGACTCAGAAGGACAAACATGGTATGTACTCACTCATAGGAGGATACTAGATGTAAAACAAAGGATGACTAGACTGCTACTCACAACTCCAGGGAGGCTACCTAGAAAACAGGACCCTAAGAAAGACACAGGGATCCCCCAACGACAGAGAATTGGATGAGATCTACATGAGCAAACTGGATGAAGGGCAAGGATCGAGGGAAAGAGAGTTTAGGGGGACTGGAGATCCCAGCTAGATCAAGAACAGAGAGGGAGAACAAGGAAAGAGAGACCATGATAAATGAAGACCCCACAGGAATAGGAAGAAGCAAAGTGCTAGAGAGGTCTCCAAAAATCCACAAAGATACCTCCACAATAGACTACTGGCAATGGTCAAGAGAAAGCCCGAACAGACCTACTCTGGTGATAGGATGGCCAAACACCCTAACTGTTGTGCTAGAAATCTCATCCAATGACTGATGGAAGCAGATGCAGAGATCCATGGCCAGGCCCCAGGTGGAGCTCCAGGAGTCCAATCTGCAAGAAAGAGGAGGGATTGTATGATTGAGAATTGTTGAGACCAAGATTAGAAAAAGCACAGGGACAAATAGCCAAACTAGTGGAAATACATGAACTATGAACCAATAGCTGAGGAGCCCCCAACTGGATCAGGTCCTCTGGATAAGTGAGACAGTTGATTACCTTGGACTGTTTGGGAGGCACCCAGGCAGTTGGACTGGGACCTGTCCTTAGTGCATGAGCTGGCTGTTTGGAACCTGGGGCCTATGCAGGGACACTTCGCTCAGCCTGGGAGGAGGGGACTGGACCTGCCTGGACCAAATCTACCAGGTTGAGCTAATCCCCAGGGGAGTCCTTGCCCTGGAGGAGATGGGAATGGGGGGTGGGTTGGGGGGAGGGTGGGGGGCGGGATGAGGGAGGAAAGAGGAATCCATGGCTGATATGCAAAATTAAATTAAATTATAAAATAAAAAAAACTCCAAAAAAAAAAAAGAACCCGAGTGATCAGAGAAGCAGCAGAGAAGCAACCAGGGATCTCTCTCTCTCTCTCTCTCTCTCTCTCTCTCTCTCTCTCTCTCTCTCTCTCTCTCTCTCTCTCTCTTCTTTGCTTGATCCATAAAGGCCAAGAACCTATCTAAGCCCCATCTTGTTACTCCCTGTGTCTCTCTAACTGTCCTTAGTCCTCCAAAACCCCTATGGTTAATGCTGGTCAGCTAGTAGCTAGCTGTGTCCTCTGATTCAAAGCAAACTTTATAGGCAGTCTTGGGCGTACCAAAATATGATCAAAATATCGTAACATTTCCCCCTTTTTGTCTAAGTAAAAAGTGACGGTTTTAACTCTGATGCAGAAAAACTATATACAATACAAAATAGTAAGCATTTAGTTGGCTGCCAGATCCCAAATAACGACAAAGAAATTTCTTATTAATTATGAAAACTTGGCCTTAACTTAGGCTTGTTTCTAACTAGCTCTTATAACTTAAATTAACTCACTTCTATTCATCTACATGGCTGGCAGCTTTTACCTCTCCTCCTACATGGCCTGCTTCCTCTGCATCCAGCTGGCAACTCCTCCTTTCTTCTTCCCAGAGCTCTCTCTCTTTCTGAATGCTCAGCCTATACATCTTACTTAGCTATTGGCCATTTAGCTTTTTATTAAACCAATCACAGTGACATATCTTTACATAGTGTAATCAAATATCTTGCACCAAGACAGCCCAGGGATCTAGGGTAAAACCTATATGTTTAAATCAAATAATACTATTATAAAATAAATAACGAGATACAATGACTCCAAATGATATTCTGCTATACTCACAGATAAGTGTTTTTCTAAGCTATCCTCAGAGATGTTTTCTTCTTCATCAGACAGGAAAAAATATGTACAATCAGAGCCAGATACTATAAAGAGTGTGAAAGACCTTGAAAGACCCAGACCTAAATGGGATATGTCCATCACATCCATCCCTCAGGGCTCAGGAACCCTGCAGAAGAGGAGGCAGAAAGAATATAAAAGCCAGAGGGGATGGAGATCACCAAGAAAACAAGACTCTAAATACACATGATAAAAGCACATAAGAACTCATAGAGACCAAGGCAGGAAGCACAGACCCTTGTCTGGTCTGCACCAGGTCCTTTGTTTATATATTATGACTTCCCATTTAGTGTTTTTTTTTTTTTTTTTTTTTTTTTTTTTTTTTTTTTTTTTTTTTTTATGGATTGCTGAGTGTGTGAACTAGTGGTTCTGTGTTTCTTGTGCTTTTTCTTGAGTTCTTTTCCTTTTGTTTGTTTTATTCAATTCCAATTTGTTAGTTTTTATTTTACTTTATTCCTAGTCCTTGGAAAACTTTTTTTGTTTTGCTTTTTATAATGAGATAGGAAAGGGATTATCTGGATGGGAACAGAAGTGGAGAGAAACTGGTACATGTAAAGAGAAAACTATAATCAGGATATATCTATTTTTAATAAAAGGAAGACATATACAGGTAGTGAATTCTCTTCCAAATAGAAGACATAAATCTCAGTGATGAATATGATTGTGCTCCAATAAGACTGAATAGTTAATGTTGTCCAGAAAATGGGTCAGTCACTCCATCCTCCTCTCCATTCATTGGTTTATGCAGACATATGCCATAACTACATCACATGTCGAGGGCTTATGCATTATTTGTTAAAAGGCATGCCTAAAGTCTGTCTCCAGGATGAAAAGACCCATATCCGTATTGTGATTTATGATCTGGTAGCTAACATCTTCAATAATGGCCTTAAGACACAGATGTGTTTATTGAAGGTTGACCCTTTCCCTGAGTGAATTTTACTTTCCATGAGTCAATTATTCTTGTTCACTGATTATAGGAGAACAAACATCCACAGTTTCCCTTAAAGTTAGGGAATAACTAACTTTAAAATAAAAATTACACCTAAATACCAACGCTGAGCTCTTCCCACTGAACTTGGATGATTTATTTTTTTCTATAAAAGATGAAGTTCTTAGAATGACTGGGTCCATAATCTGAATTAATAAGGAAAAAGCATTCTATCATTATCCTTTTTGTTTTGGGTGTTTCTATAGAGAGGGTCTCTTGCAACTCATCTTGGCCACAAATTTGCTATGTACCTGATGCTGTCCTTAAGCTGTTGATCTGTGTCTACCTCCCAAGTGCTAAGATTGCAGGTATGTGCATTCTTGCCTAGCTTGTAAGTGGTATTATAAACATAGAAACATTTCAAAAAAGTAAAGAATAAGTTAGAATAACTGATTTTGGATAGAGAAATGGCTGAGCATTGGCTGAGAAATTGTTCTAAGAATATTTGCTGTACTTGCAGAGGACATGGTTTGGTTGAGGAGCGGCATCTTAGGATTAACAGTTGCCTGTAACTGTAGTGCTAGGTGATCTGATGCTCTCTGATGGATTCCACACACAGTTGCATGGAGGTGATAAACATATAGAGAAATGGTAACACACATATATCTACATACAAATAATAGACTTAAAATATTTTATTGAAGATTAAAAATAATCTTTCATACATATAAAATGTTTTAATACTATTGATACCCTTAAATGTCATTAAAATTGTCTGGGTTATCATTATTTTTCTAGCTTTTTTTTCATTTTTTTTGCTTTTTCTTTTTAATTAAAGAATAAATGACAAATATAGAAGAAGTCATTTACTAAGGTCTTTTATTTTTCATTAATAATAATTTGTAACTGTTGGTTTATGATTAATTCTAAATAAACTTTTCTTTTCATAAGGGTTCCCCTGCTAGTGTTTCTTTTTTTTTTTTTTTTTTTTTTTTTTTTTTTT
>CABHPR010154800.1:0-13218 GCA_902168415.1 Peromyscus melanophrys | reverse complement strand
GGCTAGTAAAGTAGAAATCATTTAAAAATCTATGAACGGTAACCAATGCCTATACTGGAAGCACTGGAGTGTCAGAAACAGTAAGATACTCAGATGTCTCTGATAAGATTGTCTGGTAAAATTAGTAAGCTCCACATTCACAGAGAGACTTTGTCTCAAAAGACAAGTGGAAGAGATTGAGGAAGATATCCAACAATGATATCTGGATTATGCACTCATGTACAAACATTTGCCTGCTTACATTTTCACAAATACATACGCACAGAGAAATCTACACTTGAATACACTACCAACAAACACACACATAAGCTTTTTCACACATGCACACAACACACACACACACGCAGAAGCTTACACACACGTGCAATCAACACACAAACATAACAACAGCAACACAACAAAACAAAAACAGAGTTTCTGATTCTACTCCTGGAGCAAACAAAATACTCTGCCTCTCACATGAAGAAAAGAATTTAATGGACACATCACAGAGTAATAAAATTGTACATCCTTTTCACTTCACCTTCTGTTTAGCATATACTCAAGTGATACTTACTGTCACATAATAAGGATGCATGTCACAATGAGGTCTCTGTGAATGTGAGTAATCTTTTCCCTATCCCTCTGTCAGAATATTACCACTGTTCTTGATAATAATCCATTACTTCTTGGTAAGACACTCCTGTTAAAGCCACCACATACTTGAGTCATGAAATGTGTAAACATCAAGCTAGTACTGACCTGGAACTTATATCTCAACTGGATAGATTTCAAGGTTCTTATAGGTGTTATGCATGCTACCAGTGGAGAAAATTAATCTTCATTCTTACCCAACTGTTATACCTGGAAGCTATAAGTATGACTGTCCTGTAAAGATATGCCAACTGGTTAAAAAAAATTGAAGACCTACACATGAGTACATATAACTACTGCTTTCTGATATTTGAAAAAATGCCAAAAACCTACACTGAAGAAAAGAAAGCATATCCAACAAGTGGTGCTGGGAAAACAAGGTATCCACATGAAGAAGAGTGAAGTTATCTACCATTTTACACAAAAACAAACTCCAGATGTGTCAAAGACTTAAACATGCAACCCAGAACGCTGAAACAACTAAAATAAAGCAATAACTGAAATGATATTTGTGTAATAAAGCATTCTCTAAATATATCATCACATTTTTATAAGAATTCAGGCAACACTTGGCAAGTGGAATATCATAAAACTAAAAAGCTTCTGAATAGCTAAAGAAACAAACTGGATGAAGAGGAAGGCCACAGAATAGGAGAATATCTTTTCCAGCTCCATATCTAATGGAAGATTGATACCAAAATACATAAAGAACTCAAAAAAAGAAGGAACAAATAAAACAAATGACCCATTTGAAATTGGGTCTAGAAGATGAACTGAGAGTTCCCAAAAGAAAAAAAAAAGAATGTCTTAGAAATACCTCAAATAATGTTCATCATCCCTAGCAACTGGGGAAATGCAAATCAAAACAACTTGAGATTTCATCATTCCCCAATCAGAATGGCAAAGTTCAACAACAATAGTTGGAGAGAAAGTGGAGAAAATGGAACCCTACTTTACTGTTCATGGGATTGCAAACTGATGCCATTACTATGTAAGTCAGCATGAAGAATTCTCAAAAGCTAAAAATAAATCTACCATAACATCTAGTTATACCACTCCTTGGAATATGGCCAAAGAACATGACATCTTACTCCACAGATACTTCTGCAACTCTGTTCATTGCTGATTTTGTTTTTCGCAACAGCTAGGAAATGTGATAAATTATGAAATACTATCCAGGTGTAATGAAAAATGAACATTGCAGATTGTTAGAATTTAAAAAAAATATTGAATGAAGTATCTCAGACTCAGAAAGACAAATGTATTGGTGAAATTATTAAGGCCACTCCACATAGTTAAAAGGAAGCTTTATTTAGTGGGTAACTTACAAATGAAGGGATAGGTAGGTCACGGGGTCTGGGGAAGGTATATCGCGGTCCAGCGGCGTTCTCTGGAGCTCTGCTCAGTCTACCTCCACTGTCTCGGGTCCAGGAACAGAGAGAGTGCTCACCCATCCAGATCTCGGGGCTCCAGGGGCCTTCCTTGGCCCCGCCTTGTAGGTGTGACAGTTGCTGAAGTCTCAATGGGGGTTGGAACTTCCGGATCAAAGCTGGAATGGCTACCCACTACACAAATGTCTAATATTCTCTCTCATCAGAGGCTGCTAGCTCCAAACTTAAGATATGCATACATAGTCTGGAGTAACTGCTGTGACCAGAAAAGTAAACAGGACTCCTGCCAGGGTAGAGGAGTGGTGGCACAATAGAGTGGGGAACAACTGCAGTACATGAGTGGTCAGATGGAGAAAGTGAGAAAGGAGGAGGTGCTCAAGAGGAAGTGAGAGATAAACACAGAGAAGAAGGGCAAAAGAACGATAAGAATGTCTGAAAAAAATCAAGAATCACACAATTAATTGCTCAACTAAAAGATCCTATAATAGATGCAAGTCCACTTACGAATCTACATAGATAGTTTGAATATAATTTTCCCATGTGAACTAACAATGCTTTCTCCAAGAACAAAAGCTCATCCAACAGGAAGCCCAACACTAGGCATAAGAGTGCTTTTGAGTTGTTGGTCACGATTGTCTGAGAGACTGCCCAAACATACAGCCTATTGCAATTGCCATTGTTTTCCCCCCAGGAAGTAGAAGGTAAGTCCCTATTGTTAAAAACACCAAGCAAACACCAAACTCAGGGCCCAAATGCCCAAGAGCTGAAATTGACCTGAATGACTCCTCTCTGAGGATTAGGCTTCAAGTTCATTTAAGGTGCCATTCAAGCTTCCAAAAGAGAGAAGCAACAAAGGTCCTACCAAGCCATGATGCATATGAGTCACAGAAATCAACATCTCAAAATGGCCTTAAGGGTACAGTTGTGGCATGCATACTTCATTGGTAACCAAAGACTCTCTAATTGACTTAATGCCTGCTCAATTAGAGAGACTCAGTACCTGGTACTGGAAACCTAGCCAAATCATGACTAATGAAGTCATAGATCCTGGAAGAGAACCCAAATTGCTACGTATTAACCACCATAATCCCTAACTATGCTCTAAAGATTTGTCCTTCTATCCACAAATAAGTATAGTTCTCATTCCTCATCAAGGAAACTTCTCTTTGTAATTGACAGAGACCATTACAGAAAATCACAACCAATCAAAATACAAACTTGTGGAGCCCAGTCCCAACAGCTTTAAGTACAAAACAACTTCAATACCAAAGTGTGAGGTAATATTGTGGAAGAAGGGTCTGACTGATTGTAAGCACTGGAGGGTTAAGGAGCTTACTGTGGGACTGCATCTTCTACTAACCTCATTAGCTGCATCCATAAAGTCTCAGGTTGTTTGCTAAATGTGAGCTGAACATGGCAAAAACCATCAATGTGCCAAAATGAATGCAGGAAAGAACATCAGGTCTCAAAACAAGAGAACTACTGGCAACTAGGGAATCATCAGGGTCAGAGAAATAGTCTTTCCTAGGGAAGAACACACTACTTGGTTATCCAATACCAAATGATCAGCTCTGAACACACACACACACACACACACACACACACACACACACACACGAATAAATAGGGTAAGAATTTGAAAGGGAAGCATATAGGAGGGTTTGGAGAAAGAAAGGAGAGTGAAAAACTGATGTAATTTTAATATCAAAAAGAAAATATATGCCCATTTGGTGCAATAGTGGTAGATATGTTATGAAAGGAACCAACCACTTTCTTATCTGATTTAAGTTTTGTTCCATATATCAGAACTCAGGACTGGTATTGTTACTGGGGCCAAGAACCTGTGGCAAAAGCTGTCATAGGACCTAGTAGAAAACCTATTCATTATTAAGCTAAGTAGATATAGAATTAAACTAAATACTAATGACTTAGTACTATTTCCATATATTAGTGAATCTCTCAACTCTCATCGGATAAGCTTCTCTTTACAATATATAGCAATTTAAAACATTCACAGCTAGTCAGGCAAAGAATAGGATGCTGTGGCGTACATGGTGCTAAGTGGGACATAAATCAAATTCACTCATCCCAAGACTCAAGGATCATAGCAAAAAATTGAAAGATGATAAAAGGCAGAGGCAGTGGATGACTATGCTACAACAGTGTATTCTAAACACATCAGGGCAGTTGAGAACATGAATTATCAGTAGCTGTGACTACATGCACAAGCCAAACAAAATCCACCATGGAAAGTGGAGGTGGTCACAAAATTCTACTCCTAATTGAGGAACTACTGGCAGGTGATGCCTCCTGGTAGAGGAGGAGTCAGTTTTCATTAATGATGTGGAATCTAAGAGGGTGTTCATGCCACAGTACATGCTCCTACACACAGGTATATACTGATAGCCCTAAGTGGGTTAAAAAAATCATCAAAATGTCAGCTAGGTGATGGTGGCACATGCCTTTAATCCCAGCACTTGGGAGACAGAGGCAGGCAGATCTCTGTGAGTTTGAGGTCAAGTCTGGTCTACAGGACTAGTTCCAGAACAGTTAGGGCTGTTACACAGAGAAACCCTGTCTCAAAAAACAAACAAACAAAATCATCAAAATGGGAGGGCATTTTGGTAATGGTGTAGAGGAAAATTTTCTGGAAAGAGAATGGGGTATGGACTGCTCAAAAAACATTATATTCATGTACAACATTCTCAGACAATAAAATAAAAAAAATTTTCTAAAGTTGAGACTATTATTCAAAAGAACAGAAGGGAGTGAAATGTCCACTCATACACAACCCTCATCTTTCCACTGAAATGAACAAAGATTCCTAATGAAGAAGCAGCATACCGTTTCTGGATTACAGACCCAGTCCAACTGGAGTTCAAAATACTGCATGCAACATGTAAAAATTCCTGCTTTAGTTCTTCAGGGAACAATACAAACTCTTATTCATTGCAAATGAGACATTTCCGGGAAGTTTATTCTTAAACCTGCATGAACGTCTTAACTTTTAGTCCTACTAAATTTCCTCAGTGTCCGCTTTCATCTGGTCTCTCTTCACTCCAACCAGTCTTATTTTTCTGTTCTTTAGCCAGCGTGAACTGTTTGTCATTGTTTCTTTTTGTTGTTGTTGTTTAATAAACATTTCATGTACCAAGACACAGCATCACTAGGTGGAACTATTACTTATGAGTGTGGTGTTAATGGGCTTTTATTAATTACCTGATTATAATATAACTGGCTAATTGAAATTCAGATCACTGTAGGAACACAGTATTTTATGAATCTACACATAGTAGGCCCTTTTAAATAATATATACAGTAGCTGGAAAAGTGACCAAGCAATTAAGAGAACATGCTGCTCTTGCAGAGGACTTGAGTGCTATTCTCAACACTCACATGGTGGCTCATATCCATCCCTAACTCCAGTTTCATGACATCTGACAATCTCTTCTGTCCTCTTGGGCACCAGATAGGCACTTTGTACAAATATACACATGCAGAAAAACTCTCACAAACATAAAATAAAAATAAATATGATTTTAAATAATATTTACAGAACTAATGAATATATCATGCCATGTGCCAAATGATGTTATATAGTATTCCTGAAGTATATTTATGTTTTCACATAAATGTGTATGGTATAAATATGTATTTATATTTTATCTTTATATCTAAAACATGTTCCTGAGAACTTAGTATAACACCATTTTTAAGTGAAAAAAAACATGAGCATGAATATAATTTAGAAGTAATTATGTAGGTCATAATTTAATCATGTCATATCTATATTACTCACCTGGGAAATGTTTCTGAAATTTAAGTAGCATATAAGTACTTTGTAATAGTCTGATTTCAGTTCAAATCAAGTACATTTTGATAATATAGTTGTTAAATTAGTTTTCCATCCAGAATATTAATATAATAAATGAAAACATGATTCAGAAAATGTATGAATCTTGGAATATGAAAAGAATCATGTATGAATATGTAGAAATTCCTACACATTACATTCTGTTAAGCATTTTGTAAGACCACAATCCTCTATAAATGTGACAATAATGCTGTCTCTGGCAACTAGATACTCTAGTTATTAAACCACTGCATCAGAAATATGCTCTAACATGTATTTTATTATGAAAATGTCTGAAATCATCAAATTAAGAAGCCAGTAAATCCCTCAGAATGCTGGATGGGAAATGAGATTTAGTATTATGGCTTTGACCGTGAAAAAACTTTTCGAAGTTAGACAGAAACTGCTTGAAGTTAAGAAATGCTTTCTCAGCAGGTAAAATCAGAGTTTAGTGATAAAAAATAAAATCTGATTTTACTGATAAAAATAGAATCTGTTGTGTATCATAGGAAAAGGGATAAAAATAGCTACTACAATCAGACAGATTTTTCTTTCAAATAAATAATATATAGTCTATTGTTATAATAATAATTTGTTAGTTAAGGCAATGTTTATCAAGTTTGTTTAAATGATAATTAAGAGAATATATTTACATGCCAAGTTCCATGTGTGACGGTTTTGAATATTTTGTCTTTTAAAATCTCCTGAGAGCTTAGAAGTTGGGACATCATGCTGATTGTGGTGGATGAGAGTTTAGTCATGCACATGAGCCAGGAGATGCAGCAAAATCCAATACCAAGGAACCATCCAGGTTTTTTGAGCCTACCTCTTTTCCCAATATAATCATTATTTCCTCTTTTGCTTCTGTTTAACCAAAGAAATTTCATTTAAAATAAAACAAAATAGTTTGAATCACATTGATAGAAATAGCTTACCCAAATTATTCTTGCATTATTTCCATTTATAAGACATTTTGTAAGGTTTCTGAGATTAATGTAAAATCTATCACTTTTCATCCACAGTGTACTACATAAAACTTAAGGACAAGTGTATGGATCTAGTCCTGTAATCCCACACATTGGGAGTCTAATATAGAACCATTGCCTTTCAAGCCCAGTTTCATTACATTATGAAACTCTCAAGTTTTATATGTATAAATAGAGATAAATAGATAACATCTACTATAAATATTGATATATAAATATACAAGTATTATGTATGTGTGTCCATAATGTATGATGACATTATATTCAAACATGCCTATTGTAAATTGAAAATACTGTAAGACAAACACTTACTACTCTTTATGACAGCTGCATAGAATGTAGACTGTTATTTACTTTCACAATCTCATAGCTGGCTGAGAGCTAAAGCTCACCTCAACAATCCAGAACTGCTAGAGAGTGTAATGTCATGTATTCTTTTTGAAAAGTTCGAAATAAGGAATAATTCAAAAGTCAAAGGTCAAAAGTCAAAATTTGAAACATGGTTTCTAGTGAATGTGTATTATTTCATAACTTCATAGAGTGGAACAACATACCTACATCAAAACAGGCAAGGCTGTCATTGTCTGTGTGTGTGCAAGCAAATCTTCAGCTGGATTTACTTACATACACACACGGTGAGTGTGTATGTATGTGTGTGTGCGTGTGTATAAAATCACCATAAGTGATAACAGGCTTCTTGCAGAGCTGAGAATCTGCATGCTCGGTATTCCTCCATGCACAGATTTTAACACTTTTTTCCAATTAGTCACAGAAGAATGTGATTTACATTAAAGTTCTGTTTTATATTTAATTATTAATTTATAAAAATTATAAAACTGAGATCAGAGAAACAATACTCTGTACACATTTAATGTTCTAAATATTCATATTTAATAATGGATCTAAACATAGCTTCCTATCTGTAAATTAGTTTGTTTAAAATATTTGCAGTGAAAATGTGATGTTGGTATTTGAATAAAATATCTCCCTTTTGTACCCCAAATGGTAGAAGAGTTTCAATGAGAAGGATATATGGGTAGGTGAATCCAGGTCACTTGCATTTAGAATGCTAGTTACAGGTAACCACTGACTTGTGATTGCAACACTATTAATGATACTGTATTTTTTGTTTTCTTCCTTTCTTTTTTAGTTCTTAAAAAATTATTCATTTTACCTCCTAACTGCAGTTTCCCCTCCCTCCTCTATTTCCAGTCCCACCTCCCACTTCCTCTCCTCCTCTGCCCCCCACCCCAATCCTCTCCTCTTCCATTTCTACTCAACGAAGGTCAGGCCTCTCATAGATATCAACAAAACATGGCATATCATGTTGCAGTGAGACTAAATCCCTACCCTTGCATTAAGTCTGGGCAGGGCAACCCAATATGAGGAAGAGCATCTTCCAAACTAGCAAAAGAGTCAAAGACAAGCCCTGCCCCCACTGTTAGGAGTCCCAAAAGAAGACCAAGTGTAGCGGGCAGCTGTTCCAGCTTTGACCTTGAAGCACCGCCCCAATGAGGCAGCTGGTAATTTCCATGCCTACCTATGACCTGCCCCTGGGGCGTGGCCAAGACAGGAGCCCTTAATGCCAGGTAAGTGCCGGCCTCTTGGCTCCTCGTGATCCTGGATACTGGATTAGAGATCAAGTCAGAGTTCTCCAGAGAACCATGCTGGACTGCACCTCACCTCTCCCAGATCCTCTAACCAACCCCTTTACTGGCTATGTTACCCCCAAATAAACCTCCTTTTAACTACCAGATAAACTATGTGGAGCTACCTTGATAAATCCTTGCATTAACCAAGCTATACAACTGTCACATATTTGCAAAGGGCCTAGGTCAGTCCCATAAAGGCTCCAATTGTCTGTTTCATCTCTATGAGCCCCTCTGAATCTAGGTTAGTTGATTCTGTGGGTTTTCTTGTGATATCCTTGACCCCTCTGGCTCCTCCAATCCTCCCTCTCTCTTCAGTAAGATTCCCTGAGCTTAGCCTAATGTTTGGCTGTGGGTCTCTGCATCTGTTCCATCAGTTGCTGGGTGGAACCTCTCTGATGACAATTGGACTAGGAACCAAACTATGAGTGTAGCAGAAACCTGTTAGGCAATATTCCATTTCCATTTTCTTTTTATTTCTAAGGGTAGGATTTCATGACCACCTTACCTCTTTGTGCTGGAACACAGCCTCGCTTGAGCTTGCACAGTTCTTGTGCATACTGTGACAAACACTGTGAATTCACACGTGCAATTGTCCTGTTTTTGTTTGCTTGTTTTGTTTCTGGAAAACACCATTTCCTTTTAGTCATCCACTACTTCATGCCTTTACAGTCATTTCACCTACCTCCTCAAAGATCATTGACTCTTTGGGGGCAGGGGGTGATCTCATATAGATGTCATATTTGGAGCTGAACACTCTGAGGTATCACATTCTTTGTACCTTGACCACTTGTGGGCCTCTGTTAATTTCTACCAGCTGCAAAATGGAGCTTTCAACTCTCTAGAACTTAACTTTAAGATTTGATGCTGAAGAAAACACATGCTTGAGTCATAGAACACAACAGAACAGGCTGATATTGAATTGGAGGCTTTATCCCTACCTGTTAGCTTTCACAGCACTGGAAGGTGATCAAGCATCCTACCAGAGGAGAAAGTCTTCAACAATCTTATCTAGCTTGGAAACCTATGAATTTCAATGACAACCACCAGGCTAGATATGACCACTAACACAATAGTGGTATGGCTGGCATTAAGGTAATTTACTGTTTTCTGATTGGATTTAAGGCTCACTCCACAAGACAGAACCAATACTTGTCACCACTAGTTATCAGGGCCAGCAACCTGTTGTGAGACAAGTTATAGGCCCTAGGGGGAATCCACTACCATTACTCTGCTAAAATGACATAAAATTTAACTGAACCCCAAGTTATCTTTATAGCCTATATTAGTGCATGTCTCAGATATCTACTTTTTAAAAAATTTTTAAAATATCACTAACAAGAAACTGATCAAAGGGCTGGAGGGATGGTTCAGTGGTTAAGAGATGGCTGCTCTTCCAGAAGACCCCAGTTCAGTTCCCAGCACTTAAAGGCAGCTCACATCTGTCTGTAACTCCAGGGGTTCTTACACCTTCACATACACATATATGCAGGCAAAAAAAAACCAATGAATATAAAATAAGGAAATAAAAAAGAAACTGATCAAATATATACATATAATTAAAAGCATTCACTTTCTTCTTAAAAACAAATCTTCAGATCACTGCATTTCAGTATGCTCCAATTCTTGCATATTGGAAGAGAGAAATTTAAGAATATAAATGGTGTTCTTAACTTTATTCCTGTTATTTTTTGCGTTTCTTGGTACTTATTTTTATTTTATTCTTTAGAGATGGAGTTCCATGTAGACCAGACTGCATTGGAACTTACTATATAGGAGAGTATGACTTTGAACTTCTGCTTCCTGTACCTCATCCTCCTAGTTTTCCTGCAGTACTTGGGTTTGAACCCTGGCTCTTGCATACTAGGTAAGCACTCTCCGACTGAGTTATATTCCAAATCAAATATTATTTTCAATCAAAATCTTCCAATACAATCACTTAATATTTTTCTTTTGAAGATGAAAATGAACTTCTTCATATTTTGTTTCTTATTGTCTGAAGACATAATTTTAGTGCTGTCAACACATTGTAATACTCCAAAATTATATCACATTTTATAAAGTAAAGTCACTTCCTAAAAACTGCTTAATTTTAATAATGAATATTCAAAAGTGTACTTTAATGTTCACCTGAAATCTTCAAATTTTAAAGACTTCATTTTTCTTTCTACAACAAGTGCTAGAATGTTTAGCATCATTATAAAGCTAATTTTATAATTGAAGTGCTTTGAAGGTACCAAGAGAGTTGTGTTGATTTAAAAATGTGAGGCATGTCTGCTGGTACTAGATTTCACCATGGAACCATGACGTGAATGCCACAAGGATGCAGAAAGGTCATGAGGCACCATTGGTCTTATGAACAGAATTATTACAAGGAATTAAATAGGTAAATGCCACCCAGCTTGCCGCAGTCACATGTCAGTCCTTTAATCACAGGCTACTCCATTCAAACATTATCTAGGTAATGAATCCTAAATTTTGACTTCTTAAAAAAAAAGGTTTATTCATCTTTATTTTATGTGTATGGTGTGCATAGTTTGTACATGGTGACAGGAAGAGGGGATTAGATCCCATAAAACTTAGTTACACACAGTAGTGAGCTGCCATATAGGTACTACAGATCAAACTCAGGTAGTGTGAGAATAAATGTTCTTAACCATGAGGCTAAATTATGCTCTACAATAAAACTAATGACAGAAACAGAATTTGCAAGCAAAAAAATGTACAGTGATTGTCATTATCAGTGTAAATTGTGCTCTTTGAAGTATCAGTGTCTAACATAACCGAAAGTCCTACCATATGCCTTAAGAAACCTGTCTTTAAAGTATTTCTTGTCATTTTTTTTAAATCACACTGTTGTATTCTTTCTGAGTATCTGATCACTTGTGTTTTATTGAACATACTGAACATCATGTTTCACTTGTTTAGGAATCATTCAATAGTTTGAAACTATGATTAAGGAATCATAGCTTTTAAATTCACATTAAAATTTTTAAAGACAACAAGAGAATCATAGGTTGTCATATAGTGTACACAGAGTCCTACATTTGGTATCTTATACATCTGTAAGTAAATATCATATTTAAATAAGGAAAATATATGTTTAAAATTTAAATCTATTTTAGATTAAATTGAAAATACTAAAGTAAAAACATAAAAATGACTACTGTGTCAACATGGTTCCAAATGACAGCTTTGTTTAAATCCCAGGGCAGGGTAAGGTCCAATGCTGAAGACACTACTTTCTCACATCATCTAAATGTAGAAATCAAACTGATACTCAACCAGAAATTTCACCTCTACCAACTAGCATTCATAGTTCTGGAAAGTGCTTAGTATGATATCAGAGGAGAAAAGTAATCATCAATCTCATCCACCTTCAAATCCTGAAACCCACAACTGCTACCTGCTTACACGATATACTGGTGCAATATTGCCTCAAATGTTTTTTTCTAGTGAAGAAACCACTCTTGTTTAGAGCATTGGTATAGCTGGGTCTTGAGGAAGATTGATTCCCAATTTTCTGAAAAATTGCCATAGATGAGATCTCCATGAGTAAACTGTGGGTGAGGGGAGCAATAGAGTAGGAGATGGGGGATGAGAACATAAAGGGAACAGTATGGTCTAGCTGGAACAGGGACGGAGTGGGAAAGCAATGAAAAAGACACCATGATAGAGGGAGACAACACAAAGATAGGGAGAAAACAGGTGCTAGAGAAGTTCCCAGGAATTCACAAGGATGACCCCAGCTTAGACTACTAGCAATAGTGGAGAGGGTGCCTGAACTGGCTTACACCAGTAATTGTATTGGTGAATACCTTAAATGTCATCATATAGCCTTCATCTAGTAACTTATGGAAGCAGATGCAAAGATCCACAGCCAGGCATCAGGCTGAGCTCTAGGAGTCCAGTCGAAGACAGGGAAGAGGGATTCTATGAGCAAGGGACATCAAGATCATGATGGGGAAACATACAGAGACAACGAAACCAAACTAGTGAGGACTCGTACATTTTAGACTAACAGCTGTGGAGCCTCCATAGGGCTGGACTAGGCCCTCTACATAATTAAGACAGTTGTGTAGCTTGATCTGCTTAATGGGTCCCTGGCAGTGGGGTCAGGATCCATCCTCGATGCATGAGTAGGCTTTCTGGAGCCTACTACCTATGGTGGGACACCTTGCATAGCCTTGATGCAGGGGGAGGAGCTTGGACCTGCCTCAACTGAATGTACCAGGCTCTGCTGACTACCTATGGGAGGCCTTATCATGTCAGAGGAAGGAATGGGGAGTGGGTTGGGGAGGGAGGCTAGGGGGTGGGAGGAGGGATGAGAGGGGGATCTGTGGTTGGTATGGGCCCTAGGATACCTTACTACTATTCTGCTAAATGAACATAACAGAAAAATGACTCCTAATGATGTACTGCTATACCCATACATTATTACATTGCTCATCAGCAAAGCTTCTTGCAGTAGATGATAATTAACACAGATGCACAATGGGTAAACAATTAGAGACTCTGGAAAACTGAGCAATAAATAGAATGTCTTATCACACCCTTCCTATAAAGGTTCAGAGATCCATATGAAAGAGGAGGCAGACAGATTATAAGAGCCAGAGGTGGTGGGCAACTCCAAGATAATAGCATCTTACAGAAATGATAGGACTAATCCACATATGAACTTACAGAGATTGGACAGCATGCACAAA
>CABHPR010154799.1:4052-47260 GCA_902168415.1 Peromyscus melanophrys | reverse complement strand
ATGCAAATGATGGATTTTAAACTTAGCTATGTCAATAATCATATTAAATATTGATTGTACAAAATTCCAGTTAAAAGCAGAATTTGTAAAATTTGATTCATAATAAATATCATGCTTATCATTCTGATTCCTACAGGAAATTCCCTTCAAGTGAGAGGAGATGAGAAATACTACCCTTCATTAGGAAAGCTCCTATGCATTACAAATGAAGACCATCACAGAAAAACATAACTGAGTGCAATACAGAGATAATGGACTTTGGGGAGCCCAGATCTACTGTATACATCTACATCAAGCTTTGGAATCTGTTGCTCATGGACTATAAAGGAAGAAGAGGCAGAAAGACCTTGAGAGCCAATAGACCTGGAAGTCTATTGTAAAAATAGTATCTTCTAGAAACAGCTGCATTAAAAGTCCATTAAAACAGCAATCTCAATAAACATGTTACACTAAATGGAACAAAAAATCATGAAGTCCCACCCATAGACAACAAATTATAGCCATTTAAGACTGCTGGGAGAAGGAGAAGAAATCCTTCCTTAGTTTTCCATTGAAAAGTGGTCATCCCTGAAACCAAACAAAAAAAATGGACTTAGCAGATTGTATTTATATATTTATTCATATATATGTAATAATAATAATAATAAAAGATAAAAGAGACTATTAGTTCTGTGTTTGTAAGGAAAGACATGGGAGGGTATTCAGGAAGGGCTTGTAAGAGGAAAGGGAAGGGAGAAAGTGATATATATATATATATATATATATATATATATGAATCAAAAATGCATGCAATTTTTTAAAAAAGATATAATAGAAAGAAACTCTACAGGAGAGATCTCTACTGTTGGTTAGAAGATGGTTAAAGTCAGTGAGGGACAGCGGATGTAACTCACAGTCTTTCATTATGTTTGGATCTAGAGATCACCAAACTGGACTGTTATTATAATTTCAGAACATTAGTGAGATTATATAAAGATAGGTGTGGATTCAGATAATTAATAAACTCCTAATTTGTTCTTGTTATTCTTGAACTTTAATTATGAATCACCTTCAATGTGATAAAGTAGAATTGTCTCATAAACACACAAGTATGTGACCAAGTAGGGTAAAGAAAATATGTACTGCAAATAAATTATTTATGGAATTGTCAACATAAAGCTAAAAAATAAAAGACAAGATAAGTAAAATAAAGACAAGAAAAGTAGAGATAATCTTAAAAGAAAGTTGAGAAAAAATGAACAAGCTATATCTAAAAAATGTACAGTGATTTGAATGAGTACAAAAACCAAATGGTTTCATGTCATGGAAATTATATTAACTGTACCAAATGACATTGTAAATTCATCAGGAATGAGGCAGAAACAATGGTAATCATATAGAAATGAATATGGTAGCTTACCATGCAAATTTTTTCCATATTCAGAGAGTTGTTGATTGGGAGCCCTCATCTGGTAGAATTTTTCATATATAGCTGACAAAGATCATATATTCTTTCTGCAGTGGACCTAAACTTAGTGACTGGGCAATGTGAGACCATATTTTTTATACCTTTCTGACAAAACAGAGGAGACATTCCAGTTTCTGAAAGCTTCCTTGTTACTTCATCCAAGGTAGATTTTCCTTCACGCCAAACCTAGTTCTTTTCCTTCACTGGCAGGTATTCCTGAATACATTTTCAAAAAGTCAGTTTTATCCAAAAGTCTGCTTTCCAGATAGCAAGGTGCAATTGTTGATAATGATAATGACAGGGAATGTAGGCATCATGCTGAGATTTTGAAGCTGGCTTATGAGCTGCCCAGATGGTAAGAGCATTTTACCTGGTGATTGTTGAACACAGATAGCCCTGTATGACATTACAATTGTTATATTTTTCACCCATGGAGAACTTGGATGGCAAAAACAACTGTAGAAGGACATAAAGTGGAAGTGAGTAATTTTCATTCAAAAACAAAAATAGTAGATTGATGATTTCTGAATTGGATGGTCAACCCTTAGAATACTTTTATGAACATTTTGGGAAAAATATGATAGAAGGTTAAGGGTAATTAATAAATAAAGACTAAATGTGAAATCTAGAAAGCCTTCTTTGGAACTCATAAAAATCTTGTCTCCTGCAGCTAGAGGGCAGAGAAAGATGATGATCAGGTTCAGAATTAAGCTTCTGCATGGCAGAACTTCAAAGAATGTTCCAATTCCAATGGGGGCAGTTTCCCCTTGTCAAGGTCAGAATTCTTACTGGGAAGGAATGTAACTGAAGTCTCTGAGAGGAAACATCTGTGTTCTACTATAAAACTCCATAAAACTCTTGCATTCCTTTGAATTTGCAAGTTTGTAATAGAAGTAGTGTGCTGTCCTTGGCTTGTAGGAATAATAAACAAATTCCTTCTCTACAAAATGAAGTAGAAGCCATATTCTTGTGCAGAGGCAGAAGGTATGACACTTCACCAGAGCAAACACATATTTCAACTTCTTTTCTCTGAGATAACGACCAGTGTTAAATGTCAGTACAGACAATTCAGACAACTCCCATGCCAGTTAAGAGAAGGTGGGGATAATAAATACTTTGTTGGTCAATAGGTTACAGAGGATATTGGGAAAGCATATAAGGAAGAGAAGTTATTAGGTTAAAAAGAGCAGAAATTTTATCAATATGGAGAGTCTTCATTGCTACTACAGATCTTAATAATACAGAAGAAGCTCCAACAAAAATCATGGTGCTTCCCAAGCACTTTCCCAGCAGCTTTTGGACCTTTGCTCACACAGAATATCACATGGCTTCAGGTGGGTGGAATGTGACTATTGTCTAAAAAACTCACTATTTTCCATTAATAACAGTGCTATTGCCTGGGTCTTAAATGTCCCCTCAAAGACCTATCTTTGAATGATGTGGCCACTGGAATGGCACTATTGGAAATTATAAGAAGTGGGGCTAAGAGAGAGGATTTTTTAATCTCTTCAAGAATGGCCTTGAGGGAATTATGGATAACAAGTGTCTCCCCGGCTCCTTTTAACTTTCTTGTTTTCTATTGAGCAGTTTGGTGCCATTATGTACCCCTGCAGAGGTGTGCTGCCTCACCACAGACACTCTAATGTAAAAATATAATAAGAACATCTAAACATTTAAAAACAATAAATGTGTGTGTTGGAAGACAGGTCATCATATAAAGCCAAGAATTGTAGTGGGTAGCTGTTTCAGCTTTGACCTGGAAGTACCACCCCTAGTGAGGCTTCTGGTAACTGCAACGCCTACCTATGACCTGCCTCTGAAGCAGGGCCAAGATGGGAGCACTTACGACCCAAGATCCAGATGTGCCGGCTCTCTTGGTTCCTTGTGATCCTGGATGCTGGATGGTAGACGAGGGGAGTTCCCCAGATAATACTGCTGGACTGCACTTGACCTCTCCCGGATCCTGTAACCAGCCCCTTTACTGGCTGTAAGTTATCCCAAAATAAACCTCCTTTTTAACTATGTAGAGTTGCCTTAATAATTTCCCACAATAAAGAATATTTATTATTTACCCCTTACAGAAAACTTTACCATCAACTAACTGGGGAGAACAACTAGCCACTTTGGAGACAGTCTCAAAAACTTGTAATCACAATAATCGTTTTGTCAACAGTTGCATATATTTTATTTATGTTTGTGTCTTGTGCCCAAAAGCATCCCCTGAAATACTTACATTCTACAGATATGAAATTTTGCACATTGTGCTGGAAAAAAAAAGATCAAATTAACCCAGAAAGAAAGATAGCAGAGGGCACACATACATTAATTTTATCACCCACAACTCTACTGAATTTATGAATTGTAATAGTTTTTGATAAAGAATTTGGGATTTTTTTTCAGTATGAATAGGCTGTCATCAGAAATTGTGGCAATTGTCATTCTTTTCTTTTGATTTGGACTTTTGTTCTTGTCTGACCTATCTATTCTGCCTACAACATCTACAACGTTATTACATAAAAGCAGTAATGATGTCATCCTATTTTTCTTCAGGTTCTTTAGTGTGACATTAACTATGGACTTGTCAGATATGGCCACTGTTTGGAAGTGTGTTCCTTTATATGTTGTAAACTGGAGATCCTTAGACAACAAGCTAGAGTATGTTAAAGATCCCACAAGATTGATTGGCTGATTTGAAATTTGTGATTGTGGAAGCCAGAATATTTCAGATCCAGTCAAGGTTATCTTTGGCTATCTTTAATACCCCTTATGGCCCTTCATTGCCCATCTTTCATATCTGACAAAGCATCTATTCTTCTCAGAGTACTAGTTTCTACCAACCTCAAGGCTAAGAATGTCATTAGATAGTATCTGCAAGCTATAGCAGGGTTTCGCCTGCTTTGTTGTACCTCTACAACCTCATGATAAATGGAATTCTTACAGGTTTGTTTTGTTGTATAACTATAGAAACAATGAGAAATGACTTGGCCTCTGTGTTGGAACAAACCAAATTCACATTTCTAGGCCAGGGCTACTGATATTTTTTTAAAGAATAAACTGTCACATTTACTTTATGACAGCAGTTATATTTTGCCTTAATGGCATACTTTTTAAGAGTCTTTTGATCATAAGAATACTAAATGTTGACAAAAAAATAATTTCTTCAGACTGTTTTAAATGTATCATATAATTGCATCCTTCAGTTTACCATTAAAGTATAATATTGTAATTGAGAAGGGACAAATCTCATTCAAATCAGAGCATATTGATTTGCACAATTAATGAGTATACATTGACTTAAGGCAGAGTAATGTAAAATAATTCTCCTTTTTGAGACACATCAGTATTCATTGCCTCTAAAGTTAGTATTAGTTTCCATAGTAAATATTAATGTTCAATAATTTTGTGTGTGTGTGTGTTTGTTTTTGAAGACAGGGTTTCTCTGTGTAACAGTCCTAGTTGTCCTGGACCTCGCTCTGTGGACCAGGTGATGTTGAACTCACAGAGATCTGCCTGCCTCTGCTGCCCAAGTGCTGGGATTGAAGATTCCAACCACTACCTCCAGCCAAATTTAGCTTTTTAAACCACATCATGAACAATAGTATAGTTTGGCTGGGCTAGGAGTTTAGTATGACATAGTTGAGTCTTCCTCGAGACTGAATGAAGACTGGACAGGACTGACATTTTATTAGGAAGCTTCCTTCCCTGGACTGTTGGCTGCACTTGTGTTCTTCCATCTACGGCACAATGGGTCATGGCATTGCTACTGGCAGGTATTGGAAATCATAGTTTGAAGAAACACTCTACATGTTCTTGACATCTGAATTTCTCTATAATTTCCTTAACACCATGGTATTCTCAAAGGTATAAAGGAAGTCAGTTTTCTAAACCAAATCTGATAATCACAATACAATCAGGGTTCATATCCATCCACCCTTTACTTCAGGAAAACTGCAGTGATTAGGAGTTTGAAGTTGGCATTCATAATAAAGGATTGAATGATATATACATGTGTGACTACCAGGAGGAGAGCATTGCAGAGGACTGAATGAAATGTCTGTCCATACCAAGCATAATAATAACAATCCCAAGTAACCAAACTAAAGCAGCCCTCCTCCATGGTATCTGCATCACCTGCTGCTCTGGTTTTCTGCCATGAGTTCCTGCCCTGATGTTCTTCAGTGATGAACTGTGATGTGAAACTGTGACCTGGAATAAATGCTTCCCTGCCAAAGGTGTCACAATGTTTCATCACAGCAATAGGAACCCTGACTAAAACATGTAGATATTCAGTATTGACATAAATGCCTTGTATCTCGAACATTTCATTGTACTTGAGAGTTTTTGTTTATTTAAAGTTTTATTTAAACATTTTGGAGTAGTAAAGTTTTGATATCACTTTTTTATAGATCTGAGATTTAGGCAAGGTAATCAATCTACTTCAGACAGGAAATTGGAGGATACCAGAGACACAGAATGAAAATTCAAGTCATTGGATATTTTCAGATATGATCTTCTCAAAACATCTTGTTTGTTGATATCCTTCATTCAGTCATTGAGGTTGGATTCTGAGTCAATTATGAGGATTGTATTGATTTTAGCACTTATAATTTTGATTGATGTATATATATTTTAAATATATATATATATATATGTATATATATAACAATGAGACAAAAAAAACTTACTGCAGTGTTCTACGTGGTAGAAACTTTATTTGTACTGTGGCAGTTTTAGGTTGCCAACACTTATTACCACAAGATGCTTATTTAAAGTACACCTCCAACCATGAGCAAAGATGGGGATTGAAAGAACAAGGACAGTGGCACATGCTTGGATGACTGTATATGAAAGGTAGTGAGGGGATCCTCCATTCTTTAGGAGACCCCTGGTGTCTGAAAACAGCCAGGCAGAGGAGAACTGGGATGTTAAGGTAGCATGTGTGAGAGGAGGTTTCACACAATATCTGGCATTTTAATGGAAATGATAATATCCTGCTTACTGGAATTTCCATTTCAGGGGAGAGCATCATCTACTGTCTACCTCCACAAGTTGAAAAGTGGGCCAGGGAAGCCCTATGGAGCCATTGAAGTGACTGAGGTAATGAGTTCCTTTGCTTTCAACCTTTAAATACATTTTCATTTCCTAACTTTCTCCTTCTGAATGTCCAACAGTTGTTTGCTGAGAGGGTACAAGTTTACATTTGTCACACTTTGATGGCTTGACAGTTGATCAGAATCTGATCATGTCAACTCCTTATGTGTCATACTGAAAACCTTTATTTGAATTTATTTAAGATAGGACCTCAAAAAATCTGTTATTTCTCACATTCTTTCATCTATTTTATTACTGATATTCTCAGGCTTTGTGTTTGGTGTGATTATAATATTAGGACTCAGTTTTGATTCCTCAGCGTTTCATGCAGTTGCAACTGAAATTATATTTGTTCACATTTAAAATGTTGTTCATAAAGACCTATTGTTAGTGAGAAGGCTTTTAATCTAAGTTCCTCTGAAAGAGCAACCATTCTCCCAGCCCCCCTTTTTGAAGTTCTTAATTCATGTCTCTCAGTCTTCTACATATGACAATCTTTCAAGCACTTACTTTTCAGTATAATTTGTAATATTATTCCTTAAAAACTTATTATTTATGTAGTTTGTGTGTAGGGAACATGCAAGGTATGGGGTATGACCTTTGCCTGTATGGCATATTTTAAGAAGTCAGAGGAAAATTTTCCAAAGCAGATTCTCATCATTGAGTCAGGGTTAATCTTATTTCTTCAGTTTTGCATATTCCAGGCTAGATGTGGCCTATACTATGCTCCTGTCTCCACCTATTTCCACATAAGACTGTGGAACTTCTACCAGTGATGTAATACACACACACACACACACACACACACACACACACACACACACACGTTGTGTTGAACTCAACTAGCCATTCATGCGTGGCAAATTGGTTATTATGTCCACCTTTTTTATGCACCCAGTACAGACCTGGATATTTCCTCTCAGTTTGCTTTGCTTCAATTGAACCACACTTTCGATGTTGACAATGGTAAGGAAACACCAGTTTTTCAAACATGGCATGGTAAAACAGAAGAGTGTGAAATCATTTTTCTCATAGTCAGTTTCTCAACGTCTGCTTAAACTATACTTGGCAGAAATACATTTCATGGTAGGAGACATTTAATTACTCTTTAATAAATAACATCAGGAAACTAAATTCTTAAAATTATGTAGCATGGAGAGTTATTTTCTCTTCCCTGGCAACTTTGAACGTCTGGAGCACAAGACAATAAGGCTGAAAAGATATTTTAATAAGAAATGTATTGAGTTACATAACATCATTTTCCCTCCAAGTATAGACAGTGACACTGCACGCACTGGAAGATGCCCCAGTTTCCTTGGTCTTTCAGGCTCTGCAGTGCCACTCACTTTCGGGACCTTTCAGCTTCAGTTGCCCCTGGTTCAGATGCAACAATCACCCTCTGTTTAGTATTCCAATATCTGAACTGAACCTGAACTTCTCTGAGGCTGAGCCCAGGTAATTTTTCATCCATGAACGCTCTTCTTCCTTTTCTGCCCACACAGCAGGCAATGGATCTTAGAAATGGGCTGAAAACTCCTCTCTATCACGTTCTGAAAGAGCATCTCTCGCCTCAGCGCCACCCACCTATTGGCCTGGCGCTCATACCACGAGCTGCTATAGTCTCTGCCTTCTGAGGATTTATGGGCCATGAAGTCATCACAGGCTCCTTAGCCAACTCTCAACTTGTGGCTTTGCATCAAATAGTCTTTGTAATTCTGCCAACTGAAGGGAATGCATCTTTTCCCCTGAGAATTCCAAACTTTCTTACTCTTGATTTATAAAAAACATAAAAAAAAAATAACTTTCTCTGTGCTGGTCAGAAAGCCATCACTGATATTCCTTAGATTTCTATCCCCAGCTATGTTTATGGTCTTTTCTTTGCTAATCACTCCTTCCTACTCTATGTTTTTCTTTTGTATGTCTCAATATTATATTGTGATACAACTATCTTAATGAGGTCCACCCCTATTTCTGTGCACTGACAAAGACCTAAATTATCTAAAAGAAGAAGATATTTTTAAAAGATGGTCTGCATTGAGGATATCTTCCATCATTTTTCATGTCCATCATGGTATTCTAATTAGGTTCCTTCATCACACAACAACTGGTTTACCTCCATCGTGTAATGTGTGTTTAGTCTTATGGGTGTTATTTACATGAGTAACTCACATGTGGGGATGTTTCTCAATTTAGGCTTCTGGTTTTAAAACTCTTTCTTGGTAATAGATTTGGCTATATTAGGAGTTTATTGCGTGTCTCTGCTCATCTGTATTCTTTCAGATTAAAACTGCTCTAAATTCCAGCCCCCATGCAACTCAGTCCAAATGGCTGCTTCATCTCTTTACTTTAGACAATAAGAGAAAGTGACAGGAGAACAGACTCTGCAAATCTGTTCTAGACTTGTGCGATGATTTTTTACTTTTTCTCTAACAAGGGAAAATTTGAAATCATAAAGACCTTGTAGTATACTTAATTCAAAAGATACAGTAGAATTTGGAAATATACTTACAATTTTTAGGCATTTTGGCACAGATATTTAAAAATCTACTGAAACACATTTTTCTTTTTAAAAAATAGTTTAAATGTCAAGGGGTTCATTCATAGTGATGAGCATCTACGTATACTTTACTGAGTGATAAATACAATGTTAAGAACTTCAGTACTGGTTCTGGAAAATTTCAGGCATCAGTCAGGTATGTTCTGTGGAGTCTCTGTATGCTTCATGTATTACATAATCCAGAAAGTTTTCATTATCTTTCTAAACTGACACTGATTAAATACCGGGGTAACCCTTGCCCAGGTTCAATAATGAAAAAGTACAAATAAGTAAATTAAAATAAACTATTTTATTGCAGTTCACCATCATGTCCAATACAAGCATAGAGATCCTAAATACAAATCTGGAAAACCAATTTTAAAGAAGAACATGTTGGGAGTGCAACTCTTGACATCAACAACCAGAAATACAAAACGATATGCAAAAACATGATTATAGAATAAATACCCAAACTAACTTTATTTGGCCAGAGACTTGTTCCTATCCACTAAGATATGGGTCATTAGCTTATAAGGTAGCATTATCACAGTATAATGAATTATCAAACAGTAAAAGCCAAAATCAAAAAAATAAGGACAAGAAAGCATAGAGAATAATAATAAAGTGATATGATTTGAAAGCACTCTCTCCAAAATTCAAGCTGAAATGTAATCCCCATTGTAGTAGATCAAGATATGGATCATTTGGGCAAGTGATTCTGAGCAGGTGGCTTATAAAAACTATTATTGATATTATTATTATTATTATTATTATTATTATTATTATTACTAGTTAGATGCCTGACCTATTTACTGTCCCCCACTGTGTCAGGATGTAGTAAGGAGGGGTGATCTAGAAACATATATAGGGTCTTATAGGGCACATAAAGGCTTTCAGCTCAAAGTTCCCAGAACATCAAGAAATATTTGTTTTCCTTTTAAAGAGTCTAGTATTGTGCAATAATTATTTTACAATAGCAAAAAGTAAATAAAGAAAGGAATCAAGACATTTTTATCTATTATATATAGTACAAACAATGTACTATTGTTTTCCTTCCATTTCACTAGTCGGGATTGTACACAATTTCCCTGATAATTGTTTTAATGTATCTCAGTAGGTCAAGATAATAGATAATTCAGCCATGAATTAAGCTCCAGGACTACATGTAATACAATGAGACACTTGCTCTCCATTGAAAATGAAGAGATATCATCATTCTTGAAAAAAGTCACTGAAATTAACATATAATCCAAGTATACCAAGTTGTTGTGATTTGAATATGTAAAATATTTTAAGTTTGAGTTTTAAAATATAGCATTACTGCTGTGTTTCAAATGCATCACCAATAGGCAGGACTATTAATTATTTCCCTTCCCTGGCAGCTTTCATAATAATGTCTGGTATTGTGTAGCTAGACCACAAACAGCGGGTTTAGATTCAGGTCAAATCGAGTGAGCCTTGTGTCCTAAGTGCCTAGTGTCTTCAATAGTATCTTACCTTCAACTTCTGAGGGGCAACCAAGATGAGCAGCAATGACTTACAATATTTTGGATGTCACTTGAACTGCCCTGACCAACCACTGGAAAACAGGCTTCTTGTGCCAGCAACTAGAGTTTGTTACTTCCCAGTTCTTGTAGGAAACATTGCCAACCTAAATGGCATAACTTCCCTGTGTGTGTGTGTGTGTGTGTGTGTGTGTGTGTGTGTGTGTGTGTGTAGTAAATAAATTTACATATATATAAAATAGTATTGTTCCTTGAATCTTTATGATAATAATAAAAAAGGAAACCTTGTGTTATTTGCCCCTGATCCCTCCTTTCTTTTGGTAGCAACATCTCTTTACTCTTTCTAGAGAAGTGTAACTTCCCATGAAAGCAAGTTTTTCTTTTTCTTTTTTACAACAAATGAAAACATCACAATGAGCCACAATGGTCAACGTTCAGAGAACACTGAAAGTGGGGTGCCGTAGATTAATTATACTATCTACAATACAACTCCTATACCTTAGGTTCAGAGAAAATAAAAGAAGAAGGAATAGAAACATTGCAAGAACCATGGACCAGGGCTTATAGTTCATAATAGTGTATTTAACATATGACAGGAAAGTTGTCTCACAAAGTTTCAACAATATGGCCATCTAAATAAGCCCCGAACAATAACATCAGATAGTATACCAACATGGATGAAGGAGATCTCACAATGCCCCGTCACTAGGTGAATAACTACAGGCAATTTATCACTACTTGGCAAAGTTAAAATCAATCTTCCCCAGAGTGAGCCCCTAATTAGTTATACAATACTAGCTGCCCAACCTGTAAGACAAATACATACTACCAACACTAAATTAGTTTGGCAGGTTTTAAATATATGTGAGTGTGTGTGTGTGTGTGTGTGTGTGTGTGTGTGTGTGTGTGTATCTCTGTGTGTGCATATATGTATATATATGTAAGCATGTTATAATAATTTTTAAAATGAGAAAAAAAAGAAAACTAATTTAAAAGAAAAAGGAAAAAAAAACACCTGAGAGCTTGTGTACTGATTGATTGATGTCTTATATTATTCTAGTTGAGAAAAGACAACTATATAGGGAAAGTTAATAAAGATATTTCAGGAGTATTTAATTTTCTTGAAATGAAAAAAAATTACACTACTTGTGAAACTTACTGATGGTCAGTTTGTTTTGACAGTTAAGAAGAAAATTGTTATAATTAAGAGAAAAAAGAATGCATATGCAGTAGTTTAAAATTACAATATCAGTAGGAAATTGAGCAGTGCTTGTTTTAAGTAAAAATTTATACTGAAAAAGTTGACTAAATGTATGGTGAGTTGAACATTTACTCCACTGATTAATTAGAAGTCCATTTATATGTCTTGCAGCATTTGAAAAGGGAGATGTAGGGAGAACTCAACACTGATTATTGATTTTTCTTGCTCAATGAGTTCCTATTCTACGTTAGGAACATATTTTTCCAAATTAATCACATAAATAATCTGATACATAATGTTATCATTCCACAGGTTGGTGGTAATATAAGTCCTGCAGTAGTAAAGATCTTCTTGCCTCACTAGAATAAAAACTAACTTCCAGAAATTGCATAAATTAATGGTAAACTTCTGAAGTGGCTTCCCATTTTAGAAAACCAAGAGTTAATAAAATAGGACAAATGCTGTGGGATGGTCTGTATGTCAAACATGTTGCTTATTGGTCAATGAATAAAACACTGATTGGCCAGTGGTCAGGCAGGAAGAAGTATAGGCGGGACAAGGAGGAGAGAATTCTGGGAAGTGGAAGGCTGAGGAGACACTGCCAGCCGCCACCATGACAAACAGCATGTGAAGATGCCGGTAAGCCACAAGCCATGTGGCAAGGTATAGATTTATAGAAATGGATTAATTTAAGATATAAGGACAGTTAGCAAGAAGCCTGCCATGGCCATACAGTTTGTAAACAATATAAGTCTCTCTGTTTACTTGGTTGGGTCTGAGCGGCTGTGGGACTGGCGGGTGAGAGAGATTTGTCCTGACTGTGGGCCCAGTAGGAAAACTCTAGCTACAGACAAACTATTCCAACATTTACTTATCTTTCAGCACTAAGTAAAAACAACAAAACAAAACAAAAACAAAAACAAAAATAGGTCAAATCTTAAGCATTAGTGCACTTACATGGGCATAGTCTGCTTTTCAGAAACCCATATTGAATGCTGCCACAGACCATAGGACAAGTCCTGTGGTATCTGAGGGCAGCAGGGAGAACATCTGGTTTTCAGTTTTGCCAAAGCACCAATCATCTATGCAAGTGTCCAAGGTCCATAATTTGTGAATCCAGTCTGGACTGAAACAATGAATGCAGGTTAATTATGCAAGCACATTTCAGACAGCTGGGGTGAAGGTTGATTTATATAAGTGTTGTCTGACGTAGAACATTATTTGAGATCTATTGCCTTCTATTAAAGCTAAGAAATTTGTGATGCTGACTTTCTCGATCACTAGGTCTTACTTAATGAGCTTCTTCTCTTGTTTCTTTTAAAGCATCCAACATATTCAAACTCTTACTTTACAATTGCACTTGGAACCTCATTACTGGAAAGACAAAGCTTTATGGAACTTGTATCTGCTGATAACAAGGCTTTGCTATCTCCCATGAACAGACTTCTAGATCTTTTGCTACACTGTCAGCTTAAGCCTTCTTCCAAGGCAAGTCTCTTCCAAGCCCATATTTATTTCGTCTGAAATTCATTCTTGGGGCATTCTGAATAAAAATCTTTGTACATCAATTATGTGCTTATTATCATTTGTTTTCTTTTTGGATAATATAGAAGTTTGGTAACATTCCTGTATTCTACATATATTTCCAGAGTAGTTTATTTTTAATCAATAGTAAAACAGTTTTCCTGATATTTTTATTTCCTTTTATAAAGATTAATTGCAGTTTTAACGACTTGAAAAGAGTCATTTGACTCTTTCCACTCATACAGTGGAATTTTTTTTATCAAAATCTCTCAACATTTTAAACTTCCATCTCTATGTGCTCTTTGTCTTAGATAATTTTCTATTTCATTCTTTAGATTGAAGTTTAGAATTCCAATGGCATTTTCATGATTAGTATCTCTCAATATGTATAAATAACTTGCTACTAAAATGTAATGTAAAATATATGTATATATATTAATTAATATATTATAAAGTAAAATACATGTATATTTCATTGAACACATAACTATATAACTCTATACAGGTTACAATAAAGCATGGCGTATTCAGTCAAGAAAATAGCTCTAGACCATCTATTGTTATTTAGACCATGTATTGTTAATGACTATCATACAATGTATTGTACCTTATTTTCCTATAAAGTTGTCTCTATTTATCTAAGATAATGTAGTACTTAGAAAATACATAGGGGATGCCTTTAAATGTTTTTGAGAATGACTAGGTTAGTAAAGGAAAGTTGAAAATACATACATGATCAAAATACAAAATAAATATTATATTCAATATTTGAATAATGAACAATCCAAAACTGAAATAAATATTTCAAAGGAGAAACTTTGCTTTTAATAATATCAAAATGATATAATTAAAATTTTCATTTAGCGAAGCTGTGTGCTGAAGACTTGTTCATTGAAAATTGCTTTTCTGAGACAGTATTTTCTGTGTAGCACAGACTGGCATAAAACTCATAATCATTGAACCATAATGTCTGGAGTACCAGATTACAGGCATGTACTACCATACTTGGCTTATTCTGTAACTACCACTGAAAGAAATCCAAATGATCTAGCTGAGGATAAATATCTAACTTTCATGGATCAGAAGACTCAGTAATACAAAGATCTCTGTACATGATTGGCCCTATCAATAATCATTTATGGATGGTGGGGGGGATGGGGCACTGGGGTCTGGAATGCCATTACTTTAAATATTGAGGCCAGAAAAAATGACTTAGTACATAGCCCGGATTATTTAGTTGTAAGATACTGTCTAAATGAATAAATAAATAATACTATTAATCATGAAGAATTACCCAGAGAATGAGATAAAGTTTTGTAGAACACATGTCTGGTAAATGTATCTTGACTATATAAATTCTATCATCCAAAGAATTGAGGAAATAACTAAGGGCTAAATAGAAAGCTTTCCACCTTTTCATAAAAGGACATCCAAGCAGCCATTGAGCACACACCATCAATTGAAGACTGTGAGTCATCAGGAAAATGCAAGTCAAAACAAGAGCACAAGACAGAGTCTCACATTCAGTGGTTGGTTACGTTTCTAGCATGCACAGGTCTCCAGGTTTGATCTGGAATAACACTTGAATACTCAAAGTTTATAAAACATTGGCAGAAGTTTGGAGAATCAGAACTCCCATAGTTATCTGATCAGAATCAAAATGGTACAGGTTCCTTGGAAAATAGTCTGGCAGATTTTTAAGTGATTTAATACAGAATTGTTATGTGATTTAACAATTCCATTTAGAAATAAAATAATGAAACATATGCTTACACAGACTTTATTTATAAAGTGAAAATGACAGGGTAATTCATGTGCCTATCTACTGCTAAATAAATAAGCAAAACATGAAATATGATTAGAGGAAAAATGGGTAGGCTGAGAGAAAGGAGGTTTTGAGATATCTCAGTGGGTTAAGTGTTGGCTGGGCAAGTGTGAGTGCTTGAGTAAGTATCCCTGGGACTCTTGTCAAAGGACAGGTCATTGTATTTAATGTCAGTCCTTGGAAGGCAGGGACAAATGGGTTCCTATGGCTTGTTAGTCAGTCAAGCCAAAATGGCAAGATCCTGGTTCAGTGAGTGAAGCTGCTTTAAAAACATCGGGGAGAGTAAAAAGGATACTGACTTTAATCTTTGTGAACACCTTGACGTAGACAAGGACAAGACAATGGCTTAAGTTCTCTCTTGTCCAGGCCAGGCAGTGGTGGCACACCCTTTAATCTCAGCACTTGGGAGACAGAACCAGGGGGATCTCTGTGAGTTCAAGGCCAGCCTGGACTACAGAGTGAGAGCCAGGACAGGCACCAAAACTACACAGAGAAAGAAACCTTGTCTTGAAAAAACGAAAAACAAACAAACAAAAGTTCCATCTTGCCCTTTTATCTCCTTGAACCAATTCTAACCTCCACAGGAGGAGTTAATGAAGGAATACGAGTTGTATACATCACAAAAGTAGTGACTGAGACCTTTAAGACTTCGGTTTAATTTTCATGTTTGTTTCTACTGTCACGATGCTTGATAGAAACTTTGTCCTTTTAAGTGTTTGTGGCTAAATTCACTGTCCAAATTTATAAATACAATTGAGGCTTGCCTCATTTGCTTCTAAACACTGTTTGAAGAACCTCACTAACATTAAAATTCAATGCAGTTATTGCGAACATGTGATATCTAGTTCCTTTAACTTCCATCAATATGAGAGGGAGTGGGGGAGGGATGGAATGGGAGTGATGAAAGGAAGAAAAGGGAATTAGATGTTAATTAGATGTACTTAAATGTTAATTAAAAAATTTTAAATTGATAAAGATGTCACTCAGTTAACTGTTCACTGAATTATTGTGCATAGAACTGAATGTCCCCATGAGATTCAAGAGCAAAATTGAATCAGTATTGATCAAAAATTTTTTTAAAACATAAAAATTGAAAAGAAATGGTGCAGACCAAAGCAAGTAAAGACATTTTACCTAAAAATGCAAGAAAGTCAAACTCAGGATTTGGAGGCTGGTCTAGGCAAAACAGTGAGGCAATGTCTTAAAATGTAAAAACCAAAAATATCTATATATGTCTACAAGTAGTACACAGACTTTTAAATATTCAGAGTGATTGATTTTTGACAACTGTATGTATATCCACACAGTAATTATGAAGGAAATGTCAGAACCTGTCCATTACACTAGAACAGCATTTTGTGCAATTTCCTACTCCTCCCACAGTGCATTGGTGAAAACCCTTTATGGTTATAACCGCATGGATTAGATGTTCCTACTCAGGTGTTAGATATAACTTGTATTCTATTGTGTAAGGATGTATAGATTCTGTGTTATTTATTCATAATGAATCAATATTGTTGGGAGTTTGAGGTGTTCATTCTATACATATATAAATGTATCAAAAATCTGCAATGCATTTCATCACAATCCTGCCTCATGTACGGCTGGTGAGATCTCGCTCCTGTAAAATAGGCATGGGTATCTTGTAGAACACCTTTCTGGCTCTTCCTCAGAGGAGACTGTATGAGTATCACAGAGACATTGTGCCTGAGCATGTAAATTAGAAGAAAGGCACTTCAGGAGATGTTAATGGTCAAAAACACTATTGAAAGGAATCTTGGTGACCAGGGACTCATGACTGAGCATTATTTTAACTCTAATTTGCTCATTGTGCCTGAAGAATGTTGGCAGAGCTTGCACTACCCAAGAAATAGTGGCTATTTAATGAATTTTCAAGAGACTGTTTGCCTAGCAGATTTTCTTTCTCATTAGAGGAATTTCACAAGCTTAGAGACTAGATAACTCACAGGAGTATTTGCTAATAAATGATTATACAAGTTCAAATATATACAAGCTTCATTCAGTCTTCACACAGTGAAGCATGAGAGTCAGAAACTGAGCCTGTCACATTAATAAAAATGGCACAAGTCATCTGGAATGAATAATTTTACACAGAAATTATTTTACTTTAAAATAATATATGCTCTCTTATGACAGCCACTACAATCTAAATGCCTTTTAATACCTAATAATTCAGAAAGCTAAAGAATATGTCTGCTTTGGAAATATACATACATCATATAGCTATGAAATGATAGAAAAATCACATTCTCTTACTTCATGAATTAAAATAAACCATATAGGCATATTTTAGTTTGTTTCATATGATTTTAAGTACAAAGTTTCTAGAGTTGCAGATATCACTCAAAGGACTGCAAAATATGGGTTGGGGAGATAGCTAAACAGTTAAGAACACTTGCTGATCTTGCAAAGGACAGGGGTTTGATTCACAGCATCAAAAATGGTGATTTACAATCATCCATAGCCTCAACAATTCTCGTTCATACAATCCCTCCTCTTTTTCACCAAGTGGATTCCTGGAGCTCCACCTGGGGCCTGGCCGTGGATCTCTGCAATCGCTTCCATCAGTCATTGGATGAGATTTCTAGCATGACAGTTAGGGTGTTTGGCCATCCTATCACCAGAGTAGGTCAGTTCGGGCTCTCTCTCGACCATTGCCAGTAGTCTATTGTGGGGGTATCTTTGTGGGTTTCTGGGGACCTCTCTAGCACTCTGCTTCTTCTTATTCCCATGGGGTCTTCATTTATCATGGTCTCTTATTCCTTGTTCTCCCTCTCTGTTCTTGATCCAGGTGGGATCTCCCACTCCCTTAAGCTCTCTTTCCCTCGACCCTTGCCCTTCATTAACCCCCCTCACATCCAGTTTGCTCATGTAGATCTCATCCATTTCTCTGTCATTAGGCGATCCCTGTGTCTTTCTTAGGGTCCTGTTTTCTAGGTAGCCTCCCTGGAGTTGTGAGTAGCAGTCTAATCATCCTTTGTTTTACATCTAGTATCCTCCTATGAGTGAGACCAAGATTGGAAAAAGCACAGGGACAAATAGCCAAACTAGTGGAAACACATGAACTGTGAACCAATAGCTGAGGAGCCCCCAACTGGATCAGGCCCTCTGGATAAGTGAGACAGTTGATTAGCTTGAACTGTTTGGGAGGCACCCAGGCAGTGGGACCAGGACCTGTCCTTAGTGCATGAGCTGGCTGTTTGGAACCTGGGACCTATGCAGGGACGCTTTGGTCAGCCTGGGTGAAGGGAGGAGGGGACTGGACCTGCTTGGACTGAATCTATCAGGTTGAGCTGAATCCTCAGGGGAGTCCTTGCAGTGTAGGAGATGGGAATGGGGAGTAGGCTGGGGGGAGGGCATGGGGGGGAGGAGGGAGGACAGGGGAATCTGTGGCTGATATGTAAAATTAAATCAAATTATAAAATAAAATAGAGATACGTGTACATGAAAAAAAAAAGAAAGAAAAAAGAACAATCATCCACAGCTATAGTCCCAGGAGATCTGTTGGGCACTTCTGGCCTCTTTGGACACCAGGTACACATGTAGTGTACATACATACATGCAGGCAATCTCTATATACCTACCTATCATCTATCTATCTATCTATCTATCTATCTATCTATCTATCTATCTATCATCTATCTATCATCTATCTATCTATCTATCTATCTATCTATCTATCTATCTATCTATCATTGATATATATAATACAAAAGAGTCCTGAGACAAAATACCATAAAGGGAGATACTGAGTTTGGGGAGAGAGCTTGATGGATGTAAAATTATTCCCATTTTGTGTGTTATTGTCTTTTGTATTTAGCAGGCAAAGTACACTGGTATTAATGATTGGTCAGAATGTGAAATGATCCTTTAGGACTTGCATATTACATTCTGGAAAGGGAGATGATAGGTTACTGCAAATAAATTTGGACGTTTTATAAGAATTGAGATAGAGAACTTTATTAAAAGTGGTTTAATGTTCTACAATCCATTCTTGAAAAAGACATTTAATAAAATGTAGTCAGTGATAGGCTCTTTTTGAAAATCCTAAGTAATAATTTTGGAGGGTGTAATGGTTCTCAGATGAACACAAGTAATCTAAAAAGCTTTCAGTATGAAGGAAGAAGAAAACAATCCCTCATTCATTTTGCTTAGTAACAAAAAGAGAGTGTACCATATTTGGTTAGCTTATTGTCACTGACTGGAACTCCATCCTTGCATGTCTATTTATACCAGCAGAAGCCATTATAAAAAGGGGATGTGATTATGTGGTATAGATAGGCTGTGGGAAATGATTTCAAAGAGGTCTAGGAAATAAACTCCTCTAGCAAGGCTGTTTCATTAAAATAAAGCTTAAATATGCACTACATTAGAAATGCTTATAAAAATTGTAAATGTGTGGATGTTTTGTTCTTTTATGGAATAACAAATGGTGTGGATTATTTTACAATGAAGAACAAATTCCTTAAGGTACTGCAGACAGTGCATTTCAGTAACCCTATAACTGAATTTGTGCATGCAAATTAAAGTATACGTTTTTTCCTAGGAAGACTAAACATTGTATATGTATGTATATCATTCACAGTGTTAAAAGGACATCCTCCTTCCAGAATAAACTTTCTATAAATTTTCTATCACTTCTCAAAGATATGCTCTCTTGTTTTTATCTATGTTCAGTTTAACTTAAATGACCACCAGAGTGCTTCCTCCACACTATTGCAAAAGTCACAGCCTCTGTGTTTGTTTTTTAGCATCCCTCATGCCTAATTTTTCTAGATGGTAATGAATTAATCTGAGATGCCATTGTCTACATTCATGCAATTATTCAGTATGCTCTGCCAGTGTTTCAAATGGTCAGAATTGTCTTTCCATTACCTCTTTGCCAAATCGAATCGAATGCCTGTCCATGGTCATCCTGGCCTTGGGATGACAATTTCTGAAGATTTATGGTACTGCTTTCTCTTTATCACTTAAACTAGAAGCTTAAAGCTCCTTATGTTTTTCCAATGCATCTAGTCTTCAGACGTATAGTTTTCCAAAGCCCCGTTTAGAGTTATTTTGCTAAATCTTCTCTTCTCCGTATAGCATTTAGATAGTAGATATTAATTGAAGAAATTTCCCACTAAGTACACATCTCACTCACATCGCTTTAATGAAATGTTAATTTCATGTTTCTCTGCAGTGTGAAGACATATATCTGTTTGTGAGCATGCTTGGATTTTTTTTTTGTGTGTGTGTGTATGTATGCAAGCATATGTACGTGAGTGCGCAAGCCAGAGGACAACCTGTGCCTACAGTACTGTAAAGACAGATAGACAGACAGACAGATAGACAGAAAGACACACACACACACACACACACACACACACACCACACACTTCTTGACTCTTGACTTTCTAGCTGTCTGGTATGTCTGTCACCCTGTGGGCAGCACTCTGCTAGTAGTTCCCTATTAGTTACCTTCCTGTCCAGTTCACCCTAGGCCTAAGAGAAGTCCATCCTGAGAGTTCAGTATCTGACTGCAAGGTCTCTATTTGTGTGTACGTGTGTGTGTGTGTGTGTGTGTGTGTGTGTATTAAAATCAGAGTCTCATGCCTGTTAGGCAAGTGCCCTGCCACCATGCTGATTCTCAGCCCTTGATTGTCAGTTTTTTGAAGATATATGCCTTGTTTGCTTTCCTATTCCTAACAATTGGAACATAGCCTAGAGTACAGAGCACATCCAGTGAACAGTTGTGGAGTTAAGTGGAATACAGTTTTAGTTTAATGGAATTTCTGTACAGTACTTGATTCTCAAAAAAATTACTGAACTCTAATCTTTGCTTTATCTGTCTATACATTTCCATAAATCTATCTCAGAAAAACTGATGTCTTACCTATCAACCTCAGAAGTTATTCCTAAAGTATATCCTATGGAAGATTTAGAAAAGATCAAAGAAGAAAAATAAAAAAAAATGAAATCATCATTTCACATCCCACTTGCCAGCTTAAGCTTCTTATGAAAATGAAAAGTTGAGAAAATAAGTGAAAAAAATTAATTGACTTGAAAGAATTATTCTATTGAGTTTCTTTAAATCTAAAATGTGAAAGAGCTAAATACATTTTTCATAATCTGATTTAAAAAGCATGCATGCTATTTTAATGTGAAACTTAGTGAATTAATGGACCTTTTACACTTGTATTGAAAAACTGATGATGATTTTGGTTAATACTAAAATATAAAAATGGGAGGAGAGCCTAAAGTTATGTCAAAGACAGTACACACGTATAAGGTTGCTCTCCAGGAATGTGTCCCAAATAGGACTTAATCTCAGCCATGAGAATTTATATCAAGGTCCCATGTAACAGAAATGCAGAAATCTCAGGCACAGAATTGTACATAGTGGGTCCATGCAAAGGCATGCTCACGTCTGGGAACTAGATCAGTGGATACTAATATCATTAGTAAAAATGAAGTGATTTTACATAATGGTTATTATAAAATGTGGCTTTATGAAAGCAGGTTAAGCTAATATCAAAGATATTAGGCACAACCTGACACTGATGGGACCAAGGCCCACTGGGGAGCTTGACATTTCATTCTACTGGCTTTGTTAAATTGGTGCATGCTGAAATAATTTGAGGAAGGTGCAAACATAGCAGTTATAACTCGAGATAGCTCAGTCATGTGAAGCCTGGTATCTCAATCTAAATATTCTAGCTAGCATTTATTATTTCAAGTGCTGGTCTTCCTTCAATATGTGCTCTGGTCCTGCAAAAGTTTTAGTACAGTGGAGTAGGCCGGATACAAGGTAATTCACCTGGCTTGTAAGTATGATCCACACCATCAATAAGAACACACAGTTAAAAGGAAGAGGATCATTATGCAAACAAATAACAATAATTGTTTTATCCACATAGCAGCCACAGTCATCAAAACAACAATTAAGCTTATCTCACAAGGACTGCATACCATCAAAAAGGACATCATCTCAGATCTTCATGTGTCACATGATGATTATACAAATGGCAGTTTATTTTGATAGCATAATCACTGGGGACACAGGATCTCCTTTAAATGTTTTTGACCACATATATAAAAATAATTTCAAATGGCCCAAGAAGTGGACTCCAGGACAATGTGCTTGAGTCAAAGAAATGACATCTCAAACATGCTGTAGGTCTTAGCATCTGCCAAGCATAGGGATATAATAAAAATGCATTTTATATAGAAACAATATTCACTGAAAAGAGTTATACCATGGATGATAAGTTTAGCACCTCTAGATCCAAATTCTCAGAGACTTTGTACCTTGTAAACTCTGACTGAAGAAGGGACAAAATTACTCTCCTCTTAGGATAGAATAAGTCCTGAGCTGGTAAGTAATGTTCTATTCTTCATGCTAACTAAAGAGAAAATATTTATAACTAAAATTATTTTGTTGAACTTTATAGTAAGCTAAGAGCATCTCTGAGAGACCTAGAACTCAGGCTTCATCTAAAATAGAGAGGCATAGGTAACAACATAAATTGATTTCAATTTTACTTATTGCTTTGAGGCAGTTTACAAGCTCTCCCATGGGCTCATCTTCAACATTGCAAACTTGTTACAAGAATCTCATTGGTTATTATTGTTTGTTGAACAGCCAGTGGTGTTTTAATTTTAAAGTAGAAAGTCAGTCCTTGAAATGAGATTAAGAAAAAAAACCTGGAGATTTATCATTATTACTTTTGAGAGCTGTCTCCTTTTAATTTTTAAAATATTTTATCTATTGGGAAATTACTGCCCACTAACTATACAATTTCTCAAAGAAGAGGCTGACACATTGATAACCAGGTTCTTGAAAACCTGCTTGGGAAGCAGATGTTTACAGAGGACCTATTCCCCCTTGTCTTGCCTAGTATCCTCTACAAACAACAAAAATTCAAAAGAATCATCAAAGGGCATAAGATGCTCATGAAAACATGCATATTTAATAGTGACTACTAAACATAAGTTGCACCTTCTGAAAATAATGTTGTCATCATGCCTGTTAAATTATACAAGGGCAACATCTGGGGCCCTGATGTGGCACTATGTATTAGAAACTGACCAAGTAAATAGGATTTGTGAGTTATTCATGTAAGAAATCACAAAGTAAAAAACACTAGTGCAGGGGTCATCCCTAGTGCGCTGTGCATCCTCAAGGCACAAAATGTGATGACTGATCCACAGCACAACAGAATCTGTGGACTCAGTTACAGATCTGGAGACTTCTCACACATTACTTTCACAGACTTAACATTTTTCAATATAGAAACTATCAATGAACAGTCTGCATATGATCTCTGACACTGTAGCTCTGGATAAATATTAGATGCACAGCTAGGGCTTTGGGTGACAATCTAGGCTCATAATTGCTCATACAGGGGAGTCATGCTACCTTGTGGATATTTAACTCTACTTTGTGTTTCAGTCCAGGTTGACAAAATCTCTTTGTCTAAATCTACCTGTGTCTGTTGCTCCAACAGATCAATCTTTCCATCAGACCTGCTGCCCAATTGTTATACAGCAGATGAAAAAAGTGTCATGATAGGTTATATGGTTATGTTTGATATTAGAAAGTATGTTGCACAGAATTTGTGCCCTAGTTTCTGTCAATATAAATATCTATTCATCATACTTCTCAAGAGCTTTAATAGTAACATTTTGGTTGGTTCTTATCTTGGGAAAGGCTTAGATAAGGACAAAACTACTTCTAAACACAGTAAAATCCACTTACACTTTTACTTCCTAACAAGAGGCCAGTGAAATCAATTTGTCAGTATTTAAGATGTTGGACAGCTTTGTGTGTTTATACTTAGATGTGTTAAATGATGAGGCTGAGACATTGGGATGAAAGTACAACCACATGATAATATTTGAAGGCCTGTCTCGTATTCTTAGTTGTGTTCCATTTTAAGGTGCAGTGTACCAATTCAATGTACCAATAAGGCCACGCCTGCAGCCTTGGTTGTGACCACAGCCTGCACTTTAATTGAAGTACTTACTTCCCTATTTCCAAAATACACATGTATACAGCATATAGCCAACTGTTCTCTGATTCATAGCACTATCCCACATTTTTTACTTCAATATGGTTCCCCAGAAATGCTTTTCACAATAGAGCATGCTATTGTGTCTTTCACATGATATATGTGTTTTTTAACTTTCAGATGACTTCAGTGCATTACCTAATGGTCAACGCAAACAGATTATAGCCAGGGCTCATGAGTTTACCACTATATAAATATGTTTGTCTATTTGCTGCTCTGATTTCCATCTAATTCAAATTGAAGTGGAAGTCTAGACAGTCAGATTCCCTTTTCTAAACTCACCTGTATTCTGAGCATTTTCAGGCATGGTGATCATGCTTTCTCAAATTAAAATATCATAAAGACTGTGGTGCTCACATAAGAGAGTGAGACCCCGTAAGAAATAACCAATACCTACACCGCCAGCAACATATAATTCAATAACCAATTGCAAAAGACACTGCTGTGTTGAAAATATTCATGCCACTTATTTAGAGGTCAGTGTTGCAGTGGACTGATACTGGTGAAACAAGCCGTCCACCCACTCCCTTACTGGGAGTCCAGTTTATATTGACAGATAAAATATTGGTCAGTGCCTCCAATTCTGTTGCAGCATTGGATACTGCCAAAACAAACTCCCTTGAAGAAGTGTATCTAGTTCCAACTCCCTTACATAGCCTAAGACAAAACTTAGAAATCTGTTTGCTCTTGTTCTGTTTAGAGAACTTAGCTCTTACATTGTTGATATCAGCCTGTCTTGTGACAATTGTGATTAAGAGTGTTCATATTCCCTGCCTTGACTATCAATTACTTTCCCTTTTCAAATGCTACCTGCTAAGAATTTTCCAGAGCCCTGTGTATCTCTTTTAAACCAGCTGATAAAGTGGGTATGATGCCATCAGGATGATAATGAATAACCCCCCCTCCCGCCATAATTTAGTGATTCCTCAAAGACTTGTACAGTCTTAACTCAAGGATGGATAGGATATACTCATCTTACCCAATTCTTGAATCAAATATGTCTTATCCAACCAGACCAGCCCTTGGAAATTCATGGAGATTCTGGAGTCCTGAATCTTGTTGAGGGTAAACAGCCATTCTCTTATTCAGTGAGTGGACAGACTTTCTACTGTGTTTTGTAAGACAGTACATTTTCACCAGTTAGTATAATATCATCAGTATAAGGGAACGTGAAAGTATCAGTATGGAAGGAAGATAGACTAGGGTCCTGAGCAGCTGTTTGGTGACGTAGGAGAGGATCACCATTCAGTAACTCTGAAGGAGCATCTACAATGCCCATTTGTGTATTGTCTTCCCTCCCAGCAAAAGTGAAACAGCTCTGTGAGTCAACTTGTAAGTGGATGCTGTAAAAAAGCAGTAGTAAGTCCTGGAGAAAGATGGGCAGAATTAAGGGAGGTTATACTTTTTTCCCCCCAGTATTTGAGTGGTATTTGCATCACAGTATGAATAAAAGGCATTGCTTTGTATAGATCCCTATTTTCAACACTTACTCTCTAGGCTCCATTCAGCTTTTTCAACAGAAACATTAAGTTATTGTAGCTAATATGGGCTTATAGAGGTTATAAAACTTGCTGTTTAAGAAGACTAGCATACATACTTCTTCCATCAGAACAATGACAAACATACATTCCTGATCAGTCTTGAGATGAAATTTTGTTTATTGAATGCTAATGTTTTTTTCTGATTTTTATAATAGCAATTCTTCCTGTATTAATAACAATTACCTTTAAAAATAGAGTAGGATATTTTTGCATACTAAAAAATAAACTTGAGCATCCTCTAATGATTTCTCCTATGCAGATATTTCTTTGCTGAAGCTTGCAAATTTTTATTTTATACTCTACAGGGGTGAGGAGGATAAAGTCTCCTTGGGTACCACTTTCATCACCTAAATTTTGAGTCAATATTTTCCCAATAGGTTTTGTTATGTGTTTCTTAATAGAATATTCATTGCTAGTGTATCCTTAAGCACTGGTGGTATTAGTGACAAATATGGAGTAGGGGAGCTCTCCCAGTTGCTAGGCACAATAATATTTGTTTTGCCTATTGGATTTACTTTCATATTCATCAGTAACTTTCTTATGGCTAGAACATATTCTGAATTTACACAGGCTATTTTACTATTAGTGCCTATGCCTAACACATTGATGGTCTCTTCAGTGGTCTCAGAGAACAGTAAGTGCTGAGTTCCATATGGGAACTTTCATGGCCTCCATGGCTTCCTTCTGGGGAAGCCTTAGCCCTGCCCTTAATCATGAAAATCTACTCATGATGGTGAGTAATATTAGAACATAGACAATTCATGTGCTCATCATAAAGAGGAACATAAGGAAAAGTTAGAACTGTTGTTTGGACTTAAGTTCTTTCCATAAAGAGAATGAAATTATGGTAGGTAGATTATCTCCCTTTTCCCTGAGAATGAAATCATGGCATGAATTAGATCACATCTGTTTTCTACTTATATTAATAATTCTCTAATTTCTATTTTTCCTCTTTATGGTCATGTCCTTTAAAGACTAAACTTGTAACAAAGCGCACCATAGCCAAATAATATTTAGTGAAAGATAGCCTTTTCTACATTCTAAGCATTCTATCTGAAAATTGGAGTGAAAAGGGAGAGGCAGAGGCAGAGCAAGTTTGTAATAGCTTGTTTCTCATTTGGTTATAAAATGGCTTTATCAGATCTTTGAAAAACCTGGACACAATGGTTTTTGCATGTGACTTTTGCAGAACACTCTGGACTTTGCTCATGCTTTTCTATGGTGTGCCTGTGTTGGCAATTCTTCCTCAATTGGAAATTCCTCTTCTTAGTCCACACTGCTCTAATCTGTAAACCAATGAATTTCTTGATTCTAGCAGACATGGTGTAGGAGTTGCCTACATGCAAGCAGAATGGAATCCTACTCATTTTTCCCCCTGGTCTATTTCTCACTAGTGAAAAAATCACCTTCTGTGTCTCAGATGATAACTGCTAACTGTCAACTTGAAAGGCTACAATGTCCTGGGATATGATACTTTAGACATATCTGTGAAGGATGACTTGACTAAGTCAATTGGCATGGAGAAAACATCTTAGTTGTGGATATTCCATGATCCAGGATCCAGTACTGTAGAAAATGGAGAAAGCAAGTTGAGAAAAGTGGGTTCACCTCTCTCTGTTTCTTAAATGCTGTAGCAATGCTGCCAAGTCCCTCAAGCTCCTGTTCCTTTAGTTTCCCACTGTGGTGGACTGGAACTGTAAGCCAAAAGAACCCCTTCCTCCATTAAGTTGCTTGTTACATTATCCTGCCCAGTCTGCAGTCACTCAGACCCAAATAAACACACAGGCTTCTATTATTTTTAAACTATGGCCATGGCAGGCTTCTTAAATTAACCCATTTCTATAAATCTATACTTTGCCACACGGCTTGTGGCTTACCAGTATCTTTACATTTTGCTTCTCCTTTGGTGGCTAGCAGTGTCTCCTCAGCTCTCTTTCTTTCTTCCTCTCTCTCTAGTTAGAACATCCCACCTGACGTTCTATTTTGCCTCACCATTGGCCACACAGCTTTATTTATCAACCAATCAGAGCTACACATATTCACAGCATACAGAATGACATCATCCATCAAGGTTAAGCAAGGCAAAAGCAAAGGAGCTGATGGCAAGACAAAATTTTTCATTCATTGGAAGGATCAGAAGAGTGGGAGAGTGAAAGCCTAGTTCTCTTCTGCTGCTCTACAGAGCATGTGCCCTGTGACCTGCCAGCCGCCCACCACATGTCAGCAGATAAAGTTTCCAGATGACAGTGCATCGTTTAGGAAATAATAAATAAATGGTTTAACACTCCATATTGTAAATTGCTTAAGACACCAATAAATAGTATGTAGCTGGCATTTTCTCCAGTCCTGCCCAGCCCTACAGACCCCACAACTACTTATAAAATAATCACTCAGAAGCTCATATTAATTAAACTGCTCGGCCATTAGCTCAGGCCTACCACTGGCTAGCTCTTACACTTAAACTCAGCCCATTTCTGTTAATCTATATGTCGCCACATGTTCCGTGGCTTTACCTGCTGCCTTTACATGCTGCTCCCTGGACGGCAGGCTGGCATCTCATCCTCCCCGCCTTCCTGTTCCCCCAGTTCTCCTCTCTGCTAGTCCCGCCTATACTTCCTGCCTGGCTACTGGCCAATCAGTGTTTTATTTATCAATCATAGCAATACATATTCACAGCATACAGGACATCCCACAGCAATAGTATATCAACAAAAGAAAATATCTCAACTATCTCATAGCTACAAAACCAGTAACAGAAAGTTACAGAAACTTGCATCATGGAAAGATTCTGAAAAGAGGTACAAGGTTAGATTGAAAATACAGGCCTCTCTTAATTACTCAAGTGGAGGAGAGAGGATTTAATAAAAATGATGAATTCCAACCTTGGCTCTTCTGCTCATAATTCTGTGAGCCAAATGCCACTAAAAAACAGAGGATCCTATGAATATAATCCAAAATGGCCACATAGCCACACAGAGTACAAAATAGCACAGAGGTTAATAAAGGGTTCAATTAAAGACACACCACAACACAGAGTACCATATGATACGTCTAGTGAGAACGTGGAAGCAATGTCACTCTGTGATTTCACTGAAGTAGATTCAGAGAGAGATTCATCCAGTCAGCTTTGGTGAGTCAGTAGAACCTCTATGTCAGTCTTGGTTATTTTAAAGCAGCAATTAGTCCCAGGTTTATTCTTTAAAGTAAACACTACATTCCATGCATAGCTTTCAAATTTATTATTTTTTAATATATTATTCTCTCATATGTTAGATCTGGACTGCAGTTTCCTCTCCCTCCACTTCTCCCAGTTTCCCTCCACCTCCTCTTTCTCCCACATCCACTACTCCTCTGTTTCCCTTCAGAAAAGAGCAGGCCTCCCAGGGATGTGAACCCAACACAGCATAACAAGTTACAAATAAGACTAGGCACAAACCACGATATTAAACTTGGGCTAAGGCAACCCAGTAGGAGAAAAAGGATCCCAAGAGCAGGTAAAGGCATCAGAGAACCCCCACGGACGGACACACACACACACACACACACACACACACACGCTGTTAGGAGTCCCACAAGAACACTAAGCTAGTGCCAGGCGATGGTGGCACATGCCTTTAATCCGAGCATTGGGGAGGCAGAGCCAGGCAGATCTCTGTGAGTTCGAGGTCTGCCTGAACTACAGAGTGAGTTCCAGGAAAGGAGCAAAGCTACACAGACAAATCTCGAAAAAGCAAAAAAAAAAAAAAAAAAAAAAAGGACACTAAGCCATAAGCCACTAAGCTACACAATTATAACATATGCAGAGAGCCTAGGTCAGACCCATACAGGATCTTTGATTGTCACATTATTCTCTGTGAGCCCCTAAGAGCCCTGCTTAGTGGAATCTGTGGGCCATGTTCTTGTGGTGTCCTCAACCCCTCTGGCTCTTACAATCCTCCCTCTCTCTCTTCTAGAGAATTCCCTGAGCTCTGCCTAATATTTGGCTGTGAGTTTCTGCATCTGCTCCCATCGTTTGCTGGATGAAGCCTCTCTGATGACAACTGGGCTAATCTCCAATTTATGAGTATATTAGAATATCATTAGGAATCATTTCATTGACTTTTTTTTTGACAGTTGTGTTTGGTTCTGTCCTAGGTCTCTGAGCTATCTATCCAGCCTTTGGTTCACGGCCATCCAGGCAGTGTCAGACATGGGATTCCTCTCATTGTGTGGGCCTCAAGCTGTTGTGAATGAGTTGGTCACAAGTCGCCACAAGTTCAGTTCTGCACAACCATTACTCCAGCACAACTTGCAGGCAGGAGAAAATGTAAGTGAAAGGTTTTGAGGTTGGATTGATGTCCCAGTGCCACCACTAGAAGCCTTATCTTGTTATAGAAGATCGCCAGTTCAGGCTCCATATTCTATTGCTAAGAGTCTTCATTAGGGTCAACCTTGTTGATTCCTGGGAGCTTCCACTGCACTAGGTTTCCACATAACCCTCAAAATGGCCCCTAACTCCAACTGTTTCTCTTAATATTCTCTTCCTCCATCCCTTCCCTTGTGACCTGTCCCTAAAATTCACATCCCTTTCTGCCTCCAGTCCACCCACAAAACCTATTCTATTTCCTCTTTGTTAGGGAGATACATGCATCCCTCCCTTGAACCCTCCTTCTTAACCTCTCTGGGTCTGTGGATTGTAGCATGATTATCCTTTACTTAAAAGCCAATATCCACTTATAGACTCAAATGACATTTCCTATAGAAATATTTGTTAAAAAATAAATATACAAAAATAAGCCATTTTATAAATTAGTAGTAGAGTTCAGAATGATGTTTTATTGCTGTTGACTGAGATCAACTACATTAGAGATGCTGGGGCTTAGGGAATGACTTTAATTCAGAAAATATCTGGAGTTTTCCTTGAAAAAAGAAAAATATCTTTGGTGTTTGTTGTTGTTGTTGTTGTTGTTTTTTCGAGACAGGGTTTCTCTGTGTAGCTTTGCGCCTTTCCTGGAGCTCACTTGGTAGCCCAGGCTGGCCTTGAACTCACAGAGATCCGCCTGACTCTGCCTCCCGAGTGCTGGGATTCGTGTGCCACCAACGCCCGGCAAGAAAAATATCTTTTCTTCCTTAGTAATAATATTCTTCACAAAATTATAGTCAATAATTTTAAAGCCAACACACACACACACACACACACACACACACACACACACACACACACACCTTGTTGTTTGTGAAAGAAACTAAATATGTGATTATAAAGGAAGAGCATATTTTCATTTTACTCAATTTCTCTGAACTGATAAATTTTTCAAAATTATTTAAAACTAAATTTACAAAATATGGACAAATAAAGGGGCCTAATCTTGAAATTAATTTATAATCTGTACAACAAGTTTTGAAATGCTAGTAATAACCATATAAAAAATTGAAGAAGATGGTATATAAAAAATACATTGGCATTTCTCACATTAAAGATGGTACATGTTTTAAAAAAAATTGTACTTCTTGGGTTTTGTGTTTTAAAAAACTAGTTATCATATGTACACTCAAAAATTTTAATCCATAAAATTATCAGCAATAATACTATTTCCATAAAATATAACCATGATAATGAACTAAAACCACAACTAGATATAAAAGTGTATATCTTAAGCAATAACTGGTATGCAAATGTTAACCATCATTATATGAGAGATAACCACAGTTCAGAAAATTTAGAGTTCAGAATTTTTTATGCTATTTCACAGATAAAAATGACATATTGTAATGAGGTATTAATTCTCAATGATCAATAGGATTTAGATCATCACTTTTCTTCACTTGATAATTACCTTTCAACAATTTATCTTCATTCACTACTAAAATCTGTCCTTCTTTTAAGTCCTTGGAAAAGATTATATGGCTGATGATTAGAGACTATGAATGAAATTATGTCAATATGTCTTTGGTCCATCCTTACCTTTCAAGGCCCTAATGCCAAGCAATTAATTTTGTGCTTCATTTACATGGTCTTAATTTTTTAACTACTCTCCTAATTAGACTTATATACCATGCCCAGGCCTTTGTATTAATAATCATAAATATTTATTTATTATTATGTACACAGTATTTTACCTGCATGTGTGCCTGCAGACCAGAAGAGGGTACCAGATCTCATTATAGATAGTTGTGAGCCAACATGTGGTTGCTAGGAATTAAACTCAGGACCTCTGGAATAGCAGCCAGTGCTCTTAACCTCTGAGCCATCTCTCTAGGCCCTGTATTAATAATCTTAACACACTGACATCATTATGTGATTGTTAAAAATGTGTGCTGAGAAATTAATTTGAATCAGTGATGACAAAACAGTTATAAATGCCTTTTCATTTAATTAATGAATTTCCCTGTCTTTAATTTATAAAGTTCTCTTAATTTTCTTTCTTTGCTCATATTACTTTATTTTGCATTAATTCACCCATTATTCACTTCACAGTCACCACATAAAAATGTATCCATTTCACATGGTATCAATTCATCATAATACCTTTCAAGTGTTACTTGAAAATTAATTTATCCATATTCTGATAAGGGCAAAATATATTATTCTGTACTCCCACAACACTGTTTGTTCATACTCAGCAATATTGTTCACAGGTAGAATCTTACTACATATTACTAAAACTTTTTCAACAGCTGAAGGAATACTATCACACCTTGAACTACTTTTATAACAGATTCTTTGATTTTATTAAGTTTTACTCATCTCAGTCACTCAACACAAATTAGTATAAGCAGTTTAGTGTATTAAATATATTTGAACTATATTTGTAAAAGATATAATATTTTATATTATCTATAATATTTTAAGTCGTGTCTCTTAAGACTGAGTGTAGGCAACTATATAAATTCAAGGTACTAGTTAAGGATAATTGTGACATTTTATGTCTGTGGTATCCAGTTTTGAAGCTTCTAATCCATGCTTTTTCTATCTCTAATTAAATAAATTTAATATTACTGATAAACTGAAGTGTAGTTGCCCTTTCTCTGTCCCACCAGCTAGCTCCCAAATCACAACACAAAGACTTATCATTAGATATGAAAGCTAAGCTGATATCTTAGACTTGTTTATAACTAGCTATATAAATTAAATTAACCAATTCCTTTTATTTTTCATGCTGCCACATGGCTCATGGCTTGCTATCTCATCTCCTACATGCCATGCTTCCTCAGCATTAGACTGGTGACTCCACCTTCTTCTTCCCAGCATTCTCTCTGCCCCAAAAATCCTGCATAGCTATTGGCCATTTAGCTGTTTATTAAACCAATCACAGTGACATATCTTCACACAGTGTAAAGGAATATCACACAAAATCGAAGTTTTAATTTATTTGAATTAGTGAATGAATTCCTTACTTTTCTATTACTGTGATGAAATGTCATGACCCAACAAAAGCAACTTGGAAGGGAAAAAAATTATTTTGTCTTGTAGTTCTAGAGGGGTAGAGTCCACCATAGCGGGGTGACATGCCTACAGACAGTCATGGCATCAGAAGCAGGAAGCTGGCTTGTTACATTTCATTCATACACAAGAGGCAGAGAGAGAGACAGAACATAAAGTGATGTCAGGTTATATAACCTCATAACCCAAACTCAGTGACATACTTCTATGAACAAGTATGTCCTTCACCTCTTAAAGGTTCAATAATCTTCCCAAACAGCACCGCCAATGATAGACAAACTGTTTGGATAGGTTAGTCTTTAGGGGACATTTCTCATTCAAAATATCACAATGAATTTTAATTTCTGCAACCCAATATGGGGATTCTCAATCATAATCTACAATGTAGAAAAACTCCAGATACCAAAGTGATGCCACTAGACACCACAGAATATTGGGTTTTCCATAATGAGAAAGACAATATTAAATATATTTCTTGGCCTCATGTCATGAAATACTTATAAGAGTACTAGTGTTCATGACAATATATGTTTATGTTATTGCAAGATAATTGTTCCATAGACTCTCTTTCCCTTAAAATTATTTTTGCTTAACTTAAAATATATGGAGTAAAATTTATATTTTTAATTTAAAATTGTACAAATTTTGACAAATGAATATAGTTGAGTGAAGAATGACATAACCAACATACTGAACAGTTCTATAATCATAAAAAAATAAATTCCCTCAGGTCCCTGGGTAGAGAACTCTATATTGATCCTTCATTGAATACAGAAAAAATTATTTCACTTCTGAGAATCACATGCTCAAATGTATTGAAATAAGTTTCAAGAATTCCCAAAAGATTATAAAATACATCTTTGAAATTGATCATGAAGAAATATGAGAACATGGGCTAAATGATATCTGAGCAAATACAGATAAGGAACTGTTAAGAAAGTGTTACTGGCAAAGCATGGACAGCAGAGGAAGGGATGAATGATTTATTTTGCACAAGGGAATATGGTGAAACAGTTTAATGGAGAGAGGAAGTTTGCATTTGAAAGGAAATTGTGGATAATTGATGTATACACTCATTTAAAATGAATTTTTAAAGGATAAAATAATACTCTATCTGTATATTCCTCTTCATTAATGTCAAATTGCTATTCAGATAGACACTTTCACTTAAAACAGTGAAAGAATGGGAAAATGTTTCCAATGTCTACATCTACTATTTTTGAATAAAAATATTAGTGAGAATTTATTGAGTGGAGGTATGGGGAAATAGGAGCCCAGGAGATAACTGAAGCCCTTATATCCGTGATGTGTCTGGTCCATTAGCCAATTGGATGGTGGCCTGGATAACAGACTAGGAGATGACAGCTCTATGTATTTAAAAACATCAGGAATTAAAACCTAAAGTGCAAAAAAATAGATAAATTTTTACCAAACTTCTCTTTTCTGGATTAAAATCTATTAAGTGTGCAGAGTAGGTGTAATTATGGCCTTTACTCTACCACTGACAAGATAGTGGTTCAGATAAGGATTTATTTATTCTCCTCCAAAACCCAAATAAGTTACTGTTACTTTTTTATTTATTCTTTCAGAGGACATCATATTTCAAGGTTAAAGACAAAATACACTGCTTATGACAAAGCATGTAAAATGATCATGATATAACCGTTCTTTCTCCATATCACTCATCATACAAGGCATGAAGGACAAGATGACAAGGAGAATGTTGTATAAGCAATAAATATATTTCCTTCACAGTAAAAGACCACTTATTTTGAGGAATCTACTTCTTTTTTTGAACATTGAATCCATTGTTTGTCCCAGGAAGAGGCATTGCAAAATTTCCAAATGATTGACTTCTCTAAATACAACTTTCAGAAATGGTACACAGAACGAACCCTCTCTAGATGTATATGCAGCAGAGTGAAACAGTTCTTGCTCTCAAGTGAAGGTCTCTGCTCATTCTCTGGTACCAGAAAAGCACCGGCAACAAGGAAAGATTACTGTGGGCTTTGCACTTAGCATACTCATGATGGGTTATAATGTATTTTCTTTTATTGATTTTGATGGAAGTAAAATCAAATCAAAGGGTCACGGGCTTATTGAACTGCTAACCCAAACACCACTTTCAGGCAACAGTTCCAACCTCAGACGATACTATATAGACATTCTAGAATGCCAATAGTCTTACTAGTGAAAACAATGTGGAATGTAGAATAAGCCCCTACTTATCCAAATGAACGGCTATCAAAATAAGTCAAAATACGGAATGGTATAGAGCCGAAATACCATCAAAACACAATGATTAATCTATAACTGACATTGGACAAGTGGAGACATGTGAGCTGCCTTACAAAGAATTGAAACAACTGTCTTATGGGGAGAGTTTCTCAGATGTAGTCAGATCTATCCTGTGTCTTACCATGCAGTCTTGGCTACATTCAATAACCCTGTTGCCTCTGCTTCACTGCTGGTAGAATTACAAATACGTGCTTTCAATATGCCCTTATGTTTCAACCCAAACTATAATTTTTAAAATTAGAGCAAAGCATCAAAAATATACAAACAATTCAATAAAATAAAACTTAATAATGAATGCATATATATATATATATAATGTCTCTTTATTAGTTAGTCGGAGTCAATGATTGAATATGTCTTTATAAATTTAATATTTTTAACAACAGAGATAGTATTTTAGTATTTTTTTTTATAAAGAATAGTAGTTAGCTTTCAAACCAGACCAAGCTACAACATGTGATAGTTTCTTAAGAATAAGTTGATAATATAGAAACTTAAAATCAAGCTTTAGTCATTTCTTATGACAAAATCTATATGTCTAGTTAGTACATTGTAAATGTATTTACTAATAGATTCTAGCTAACATCATAGATTAGTAATTTGGAAACTACTGATTTACTCTATTATATATTAGTACATTCACTTGAATTTGAAAATATCTAAGGAAAATTAATGTGGTAATATCAGCATTGGTCCACTTGAAAATGTTTTTTCAGAATCTGGAAGCTCTCAGCTCCTGCTGAAGTTTTTATATTCTCTAAACTTCTCAATTCTTTTTAAAACCTTGGATCTTGTTAGGTGCGAGCATCATCATTTGTTTTCCTAAAAGTACAATATTTACATTGATTGTTTTGAAGAAAAGAAAAACAATTGTTTAATAAATGCTAACCCAAAGAATCATTATTTACCTCAGACTGCATTGTAGCAGGGAGCCTATTTTATTCATTTATTTTATCTGTTGGGCTTTTGTCTGCATGGATGTCTGTGCACTATGTGCAGGCTTAGTGCCCATCGGTGTCAGAAGATGATAGCAAATCCCATAAAACTAGAGTTGGTGGTTTTTGTAAGTTGTCACATGGGTACTGGGAATTTAAACAGGGTTGTTTTATTTTTAATACCAGGGCTATCTCTCCAGCTCCATGAACATATTTTAAAATCTGTGTTTTTAAATATGTGTGTATAATTCTATTTAGTCAAATGAGCAAGGTGTCTTGCTTTTTTTGTGTGTAAAGGTGACATTTTATTTTCCTGAAAGCTACTGCAATTACAGTATGGTGACATTGCTGTGATTTGTGGCAGCACTTTATGCTTGCTTTAGGAAGATGGTTGCAAGTGTCATAAACAAAAAAAGAGATAAAAATGTTCTACTATGAAAATAATTTCAAGTCCAAGACTCCCCAGAAGTCTATACAGCATATGTTTTGAGAAGCATGTCTTCATGTACCAAGAATTAATCAGAAAAAATGTTTGGTATGTATTTATTTGGTTACATAATACAATTCTTCTTCTTCAAGCTTTTGATATTCTACATTTAGAATGAATCCAGTCTTAAAGCACTATTGTTTGTTTTACATAAACAGAACTAAGTATTTACTATTTGAGAGAATTAGAGTTAGGAAGGTAAAACATTGTATTAAATATATCTAATATTTTTACTGTACAAGAAGCAAAGAAGGAGGTCAGCAAACTTGAATGTGAAAAGTGGTGTTCACCAATATTTTTCTTATGTTAGTTTCTTAGGAAAGCTGCTGCTGCTAATTACTAACCCTTTCATATGATGCTTCTTAACTTTGTTGACTACCCACTCATACTGTTTTGAAGGCTTGTGTTGCCTGTGTCATAATGGAGCAAATAAAGAAAGAGGCACCACATGGTGAAAGTGGCATCTTGAAATGAAATTTTAAATCCTTTGTTCTTCCATAGAACTTGTACTCCTACTTTGGAAGCAGGGTATTTTGTTGTGGTGTTGTTGAAGTGGTACTATTAATTCTTTGTACAATAGAATAACTCTTGAAAAAGTGAAAAATAAAATAGCTGAATTTTGCAACACAATATCAATTTTCATGTTTCATTTTTACTCAGAAAGGTACAATGGAATAAATGAAGCACACAGATTAGTGTTTTGTAGTTAATAAAGGACCTGGAGGAGATGTGGCCTGAAATGCTTGTTTAGTAATGCACCTAAGAGAGTGTGAAGATGTATGTCATGAAATATGTCCAGTTTATCAAAGTATTCTTGGTAATGAGTGTGAAGAAATAAATGATTGATGTAAAATTTAGCATTACACTAATTTCTACTAAAAATTCTAAAATAGGAATTAAAATAATTTGTAGCTTATCAGTACTTGTTATCAAGGAAAAGTATGTTGAGTTGTGAGTGGAACTTTTATTTAATTAACTATAAAAATTGATGTGATTTTTCTGTTATTAATATATTAATATTAGTTCTTTGAAAATTTCTTTTTTTTTTTTTTGGTTTTTCGAGACAGGGTTTCTCTGTGTAGCTTTGCGCCTTTCCTGGAACTCACTTGGTAGCCCAGGCTGGCCTCGAACTCACAGAGATCTGCCTGGCTCTGCCTCCCGAGTGCTGGGATTAAAGGCGTGCACCACCACCGCCCGGCTGTTCTTTGAAAATTTCACACAATGCATTTTGATCAAAAATTCATGCCCCACTCTTCCGCCTGAAAGTTGAATACTTTCAGATTCACTCCACCACAATGTTCCCCAACTTTGTTTCTTTCTTTTATTTCTAATAATCCTATCATTTCCAAATTGTGTTCCACTGAGTGTGAAAACATCCACTGCAGCTTGATATATCTACCAGGTGCCATACCCTTAAAGAAAGTTGACCCCTGCTCTCCCAAAAGCTATCAACTGTTTATAGACTCTCAGTTATGGGTAGGGTTTTGTGAGCCTTTCTCCTCTCCAATGTACTATTTTTAACAATCATTATGAAGAAAATGTGGAGGAAATCTGTGTTTGTGGGGACCTATGACCTTGAGGTGAGTTTTCATGTGAGAATGTTCTGTGAATGTGTCCCAGGGTGGCAGAATCCCAAGTAATGTCTATAATGTACACAATTACACAGGATAGAGAAATGGATCAGTGAGTAAGAGATTCGGCTGTTCTTACTGAGGATCCAGGTTCTGTTCCCCCACACACATGGAGACACACAGGTATCTGTAACTCCAATTTCTGGTATTCCATCACTCTCTTCTGATTTCCATGGGTTTCAGAAAACACATGATACACATAAACCTATATAGGTACACACATACATAAGCAATTGAATAAACAAAAAAGCAGATAAACAAATAAATAAATAAATCTCTAAGTAGAATGTTATGACCTTAGCTAAGAAAATCTAAAGGTCGAGTATAATTTAGGTACAATGTTTAAGTTTTAATATTTAAAAGTTGAGTTATCATCAGACAGAAAAATTACAAGGAACCCTCTATCCCCATGATCACATACACACACAGTAGGTGGGTAGACAGAGAGCACACACAAAAGATAGAGAGAAGCAGAGAGATATTCTGAAAAGGTCTTTAAAATTAACTACATAAACTGTCAGGTTTCCTAACATTGATTTAACTATCTTCCAGAATAAATAAAAACTCTACTACAAATATCACTTAATTCAAGTTTTATCATGAGTTCCCTATGATATATATGTATAAATAAGAAGTTCCTTTCCAATGACAGGAAGAAAATCAAACTTCAAATCACATGAAAAAGGATTTATGTTAGTTAAGAGAGGCAATAGATGACATTCAATTGGAATTAGCTAACAAGGTCTTACAACTAAAAGCAAGAAAAAGAGCATTTAAGAATCAGCATCTTGGGAACCTATTCCTCATACTAGAGCCTAAATAGAAGTCTTACAGCAACTTGATATGTCATGGTGTGTTGATACCCATGGAAGTTCTGCCCTTTTCTAAACAGAAACAGAGGAATGGATTGATGGGGGTGGGTGCATAGTGGGATGGGAAGAAGGATTCGGAAGAGAGGAGGAAGTGGAAACTGAGTCAGAATGTAAAATGAATGAATGAATTAATTAAATAAAATTTTTTTAAAAAGAATCAATATTGAGGAATACAGAAAAGAAATATGTGGACTATTGAGAATATTCAAAGCAAAAAGGAACATACACATGGAAGATTGAAAGATGAACTTCAAAAGAATAAATTAGATATACAAGGATACAATTTTCTGGGAAAAGCCATAGAAAACTGTACAAAATTAAGTGCAGTATCAGTGAAGTCAAGCCAACAGAAACTATGAAAAGCAAACACCAGAAGTACAAACACTAACAAATCATAGGAACAGAGAGTTGTGAGAACACACAGAAATATAAATTCTAAAGTTACTGGAATTCCAGCAGGGAAATAAAGAGAATCCTCCACAGGAAAATTTCCAAAATGGTTGTAAGATATCAACTTAAAAATTTCTTGAACTCAAAATATATATGTTAAGGTTAAACAAGATCACACACACACACACACACACACACACACACACACACACACACACACGCACAATGTACACATGAAAGAAAAAAAGGAAAGGAAAAACCTATAGGCACATTGGCTGCTGCATTTTGAGAGGCACATTGGAAGCCAAAAGACCAAATAATCAAGTATTTAAACTGCTGAAAAAAAATCAGAGTTTGACAGGAAACATTTTTTTCAAAGCTAAGTGTGAAATAAACATATTTCGATTAAGTGTCAGTTGAGAAATAGTGCCCTATGTGTATGGATGGCATGCCTTTACATTGAATGGCATATCCTGAAGGGGAAGCTGATCTATAGGAAGGAAAGGTCAATAAACACTATAAAATGTCAATAAATATTCAAGAGTCCTTAAAACAATTTAAGAACATATAGATCACGGGGAGTTAATAATAACACAGTACAGTATGATTTGTATGTGAACAAAATACAGTAACTGAGTAAGAGGAATAAGCATAATTAATCAGTTTTAAATGATTATATCATTAAAATAATAGGTTTATTAATTGTGAATCTCTAAAACAACTGGTACAAAATTAATTCAGAGATTTGGCTGAAAGAAATTTTAGGAAGAGGAATCTAAACTATACTTTTTCACCTAAAGGTAGGAAAGGGAGAAAAACAGCCAACGAGACAAATCAAAAAGTCCCTCTAAATCTGCTCATATTGTGCTTGGATGTATTTAGCATCTATTGAGTTGTATATCTGTGAAGATTATTAATGTTGTTTTTATACTTTCAGGCTTAAGTGTCTAAAATAATTCTATGTAATACCTTTTGAAATATAGTGCTCTGTAGGCAATGGGCTTGAGCATCACAGAGGCTAGGTCTTAAATGTGAGCCCATCTGCAGTAGTTACACACTGTCAGTGTGTCATTTAGTGGAAATACATATGCTCACAAAGCCTAATGTTTGAAGGCACTTGAAGAGAGTTAAAATTATTCTAAATCAGATGAACTTCCAGTTGAGGAAACTTTTGTGGTTGCTTTTCATTCTTAGTGTTATTTTACGATGCATACGTATGAAATTATATAGCAAAGTGACTTCAAATTTTAAAACACACAAATATGGCTGACTGCTAGACTTAGTGAATACGTTGCAGAAAATATAACAACTGAAGGCATTCTGGTGTGTTTTTATAGTACAAAACTCAGTTTTCTCTTGATATGTATGAGGGCTCATGGTGGAGACATATAAAATGCTTTCAAAGTTATGTATTGAATTCTATGCCTTTCACTGCAGTGGAGAGGCTTTCTAGTGAGAAAATGTGAAGTTAATAATCTCAGTTTCAATACATCCTGTGTGTCTGCAATTCTCTGTTCCTTTAGCCAACTTTATTTCTAAACAAGAAGAAAATTGACTCTACGGGAAGAAAAACAAGTGCGTCTGAGATAGGATGTAAGTGTAGCCACAGACTGAGTCCACTGATCTGTTCGTATTGTTTCTTAGAAATAAGTAACTGAATTCTTCTCAAAGTGCTTTTAGGAATCCTTGGATTTAATAGTTTATTCTTCTTAATTATCATTCTACTTCTTACATGTCGTCAGTGTCTGGGAACTCCCCATTATGTAAAATTTTGTTAGAGACTTTCATGTATGAATCATTCCTCACATTAAATAACTATAGTTACATGTGAAACAGTTGTTAGCTTACAAATTTTTACTGGAATTACTCATAGCACACACTTATTTGCTTATTTTTTTTTTCCTTTTCAAGTATGTAGCATGAATTGTTAGAAGGTATTGTTAATAAAATCAAACCCAGGGCCAGGTATTAGGGTAAATGCTGGAAGATCAGAGAAGCAGAACAAGCCACAGCCACCTCACCTTGCCAATTCCTCAGCTGATTCTGTTTCCTCAGACTGGAAGCTTCTGTGTCTTCATCCAAGTGGATCTCAGCTGAACTGCTGCTCGAAGCCTAAAAGCTTAACCAGCTCTAGTTCCTGGTCCTCACGCCTTAAATACCTTTCTGCTTTCTGCCATCACTTCCTGAGATTAAAGGCTCGCTTCCTGGGATTAAAGGCATGAAGTCAGGCTCTAAACTCACAGAGATCTGGATGGATCTCTGCCTCCCAAGTGATAGGATTAAAGGCATGTGTGCCACCATTTTCTGGCCTCTGTATCTAGTGGCTGTTCTGTTCTCTGACCCCAGATAAGTTTATTGGGGTGCACAATATATCAACCACACAAGTAAATATTTTTTCTCCAAAGAGCAAAACCTTTGAACAATCACTTCCATAGCTTTCCCCAGACCTGCACAAAATTTGCTCAGCTATAAAATATAAGCAGACACAGGGATCACACTTTAGAAATCCCTGAGTTCTGTGGCAAGCTCCAGCTTCCACAGATTTCACTATTCCATACCTCCTGTTGTAACAGCAGATTCATGTGGAAATATGGGTGATGATCTATAAAATCTCCAACACTGCAATTGGCTAAGCATCCAGGAGGATTCACCTACGAGGTAACTACATAGAAAACGGAGATCATTCTTGACCTTAAAAATCCTAAGGGTGGTTAACAGTGTGGAGTAACACAAAATACAGTATAAAACACATACATCAGGTAGTAAAGTTAAAAAAGCCTCAGAGAATAACTCAGTACAGAAGATAAAAACATATCGCTAAGATGGTAACATAATGAGATGTTATGTTTTATGCTGCACTTGTTCATGTGTATTGTTTTGGATTGCTTATCAAAAGAAGTGATGCATGAAATAACATCCACTCTTCACACTTCACTTGTAAGTGTTTGAATACCCCTATATTTAGTGACAAAATATGTTTACATTTACAAATACAGTAGCCAGAGAGAAAAGCATGAACTCTATCACGGGAGAAGTGCAACACAAATATAATTACTTGGGATAAATAAGATGACTTTAATAAAATAATAACAAGCTAGGTATATTTCTATTCAAGACAGGACACAGTATTTACAATATTATTATTGTATAATTGACACAACTCAGTGCACGGTATCATAGGATAGTATGTAGATAGGAACTAAAAAAATATATAGCAATAGTGTTGTTCATCACAACTATGAAGGAATTTCTTAGCCTAATGCTGAGGAGGACCTGGTATCAAATGATTCATCGTGAATGTGTAGCACTGGTTATTTGGCAGTTTGGTCTTGAAGCTGTGTCCTAAGAAAGGGACTGTAATTTTCTTTCTGCAATTACATGGTCTTCCTTCCTTCCTTCCTTCCTTCCTTCCTTCCTTCCTTCCTTCC
>CABHPR010154798.1:11845-23385 GCA_902168415.1 Peromyscus melanophrys | reverse complement strand
AAATGCTATGCCATTTTATCAATCACTTGCATATGCTGAAGTGCTACAATACATACACACACATGCTATACACACATTCATATATACATATATACATGCACACATATTCCATATACACATCATATACTATATACACACATATAGCATATACACATATAGTATAGAAATATACTATATACACATATGCTACACACATATTATATACATACACACATATACTATATACACACATATAAACAAATGCACACACACAGGGGACCAGGATATGAAATGTTCCTTTCTCTGTGGACTGTGTGAGGAAGTCTTGGACATCTCATAACTCAGTGAGAGTTAACATATCCCCTTCAGGCTGCCACCAGAACTGACCCGTTACCTCCCTGTGGCCTCACCAGCCTGATGCCCCTGAGATGTGTGTGGGAGGTACCTACACCGACACACACCTACACATATACACATCCTACACACACATGTGGGAGGCAGGTGTTTATTATCTTCACAACCCCTTCTCCAGGGCAGCAGTTCTCAGCTGCCTGTTAGTGTCTCCAGGGGAGTTTTTAAATCTCCACCCACACCAATTAGCCCAGCCTCCCTGGGGACAGGGCTGGAGACCAGCATTTTCCGAAGCTTCGTGGGGTCGTTTCTACAAGAGAAGGAATCCTGGTCTTTGAGACTATCACATTGGAAGATCCCTCCAGCCCGGGGCCTCAGTTTTAATCTGAAAGTGCTATGCCATGGGGCAGGTTCTTCAGGAGGCCGTGCCTTACACATCGGCTGCCTTGGAGCAACTTTGTCTCATCTTCCCAGTCAATGTACATGGGAGAACAGATAGACTTTGAAAACCATGAATTCCTACACATATACACATCCTAAACACATGTGTGCACTTCATATCCCACACCATACACATTCTATACACACATGTGCACTCAATATCCCACAGTGTACACATCCTATACACATGTGCAACACACACATGTGTACACTTCATATCCTATACACATACACATCCTACAACACACACATGTACTTTCAATGCAGAATCATTCCTTATTTCCACACACTTTCCTTTCCCACCCACAAGATGCCTGCTGTGAAGAAAGTCCTCCATTTTTAATGTTCTCATGGACGTTAGTTCTTTTTTGAAGGATTTGAAGCAGCAGTGATGGAATGGACAGGATAAAGAAAGGAAGGCTGCAGGGAAACACGGGGGAGGAAGGAAAGTCAGGACGAGGCTCCCACACAGAACGTGAACTGGGCACTTGTCAGCGGTGAGCTGAGAATTAGATGTGAGCTTCCTGGCTGCCAATGCAAACAGGAAAATGTGATCAGTTACATGTGCGTTTCTCTGATTTAAAAGCAAACGTGCAAAGATGCTCATGATGAGAAAAGAGCCTGAGGTCCCGGCTCTTGCGCCACCCCCTTCTGTGGAATTGTGAGGGACCCAAAGGAGCCCCTAGACCTCCAAAAGCTCTGCAGAGTCAAAGTGGAAAACTAGTCACTTCAAAGCATCTCACAGTGTGGAAGACCACAGACCAAGCTGCTTGGCCCATCGGGCCTTTGGCTGCTACTGATAAAGGGAGATGACAACACGTGTCCTCACAGATGTGGAAACATGTTGCGGCATGAGACAAGGGGTCTTGTTACAGACATCTGGGACACAAAATATTCCCAGACCAGGAAAGAAAGGGGGCCTGGGAGATGCCCCCGTGGGAAAGAGCCTGCTGGACAAGTGTGAGGACCGGAATTTGGATCCCTGGGACCCACGGGAGCACACATCTGTAATTCCAGGGGTTCTATGTGAGGTAAGAGGCAGGAAAGGAAACTTCCTGGACACTCGGGGTTCAGCCAGCCTCGGGGAACACAGCAACAAACCAGGACAGCCTGTGTCAGACGTGGTGGAAGGGAAGGCCGACACCCGAGGCTGGCCTGTGACCTGCACATGCGCAGTGTAGCTCGCACTCACAGAAGGTGGGTGGCACCGGCCTCGGGTTTTCCCTAACTCAAGAAGATGTACTTCATGTAGACAGCCCTCCAGTGAGCAGCCAATGGAGAGCTCCGCGTCTGACAAACACCCAGCTGCACAAGGCACAGCTTCTTGCAGTGATCACATGAACTGACGCTGGTCGCCCCCAAACTTGATTCAGTAGTCCTCTGAAAACAGTAGGAAGGAAAAATAGCGTTATTACTGCCAGTGAGAGATCACGGGGCCACATTTGGACGCAAGGCTGGGTCGCCACGTGCAAACAACAGCTTGTTGACAACTTTAGCTGCCCTCACTGATGAGAAAGCTGTGAGTTTTGTTAATTAACTACTTAATCAATATTCCGTGTTCACATACTAGTCTGGTCTTTACTGGGGGCACTTGCTAGGGTTTGTCTCTTTCTTTGAATATGTCCTCTCTGAAACTCAGGTGTTGACACCAAACGGCCTTTGTATTGGTACTAAGGGAGTGTTAAAAGGTGGTTAATCCACAAGGCCCCTCCCTCGTGAGTGGAATTCAGGCCAAAGGCATTTATAAATAAGTTCTCTTGACTTCTGCCTTTTGCCCCATGGTGACACCGGAGGGTGCAGCAGTGAGGTGCCATCTTGGCAGCAGAGAGCAGCCCTCACCAGATTCTGAACCTGCTGGCACCTTGATCTTGAACTCCCCAGCCTCTAAACTACAAGGAAAAGTTTCTCTTCTTTATAAAATACCCAGTCTCTGGTATTTTCTGATAACTGAACAATGGACTAAAGCAGCTTTTAATGTGTTAATTCTATTTTAGGAGGTGTGGCCTTGTTTGAGGAAGTGTGTCATCATGGAGGCGGGCTTTGTTTGGGGGGTTATGCCAACACAATATGCTTTATAAGTTTTCTAGTTGAAACTATGGTAAATTAGTGAATTATTGAAATTTGGTAACCTTTAGGAGATGTGACTTGATAGGTCTTTAGTTTGTTAGGGGCCACCCTTAAAGGGGCTTGTGGGACCCCCACATTTTCCTTTTCCTGTCTCTCTCTGCTTCTTGGATTATAAGGAGAGCAGTTTGCTTCAGGATACACTCCTCTTGTGACGTGTTCTCCAGTGGCCTCAAATGTATAGCAATGAGAACATCCAGAACCCTGATCCACAATAAACCTTTTCTTTTTATAAGTTATTTGCTGTCTTAGATTAGGTTTCTATCACTGTGAAGAAACACCATGACCACGGTAACTCTTATAAAGGAAAACATTTAATTGGGGCCAGCTTACAGTTCAGAGGTTTAGTCCATTATCATCACAGCAGGACATGGCAGCACACAGGCAGATATGGTGCTGGAGAAGGAGCCGAGAATAGGGAAGGAGACTTATCTGGATCCTGCAGGCAACAGGAAGTGGTCTGAGACACTGGGTGTGGCTTGAGCATATATGAGATCTCAAAGCCTGCCTCCATGATGACACACTTCCTCCAACAAACCCACACCTTCTAATAATGCCACTCTTTATGAGCTTATAGGAGCCAATTACATTCAAATTGCCTTGGGAGTTTGGCTATACTGATAGTAAAGCGAGTCATGTAAGTTCCAGCAGGCACTCTCCATCAGGCAGGGAAGGCTGGTTTGCTGATGTTAACCCTCAAGAATTTCTACCCCTTGTGTCCTCCTTGTTTCTTCCTTCAAAGACATGAAGCTTTAACTTTCATTTTCCCTGGACAGAATTCCAAGATCTCTACCATCTAGTCTTTATTTATATTCTTTTCTCCTGCTTTTAGCTACAAAGAAATGTCTTTGCTGCTGAATGGAACCAACTAGCTGTGGGGTGTGTCTACAGAGTGGGCTGCTTAGGACCCAACCCCACATTCCCAACTTGCTGAGCAATTGCCCTACTCAGTGAACCATCCTGCATTCCTGAAGGCATCTTGAGTACCTGAGGAGGACCCAGGAGTGGCTCAAGTCAGAGGTCTACAGACCTGGGGAGGACAGCATTCACAAGAGAGGCATAGCAGTGTGGCATAGCACAAAGGAAGATTGTTCTCAGCCAAGGGGACAGCTGTCATCCTGCCTGATATGTAGATCTGTCCTCAGTACCATGGGCACCCGGCCCCGGGTAAGGTAAACAATGAGCCTCAGGCTGTGAGCTGCTACCTGACCACATGTTCTCAGGCATTGGGCACACCCTATCTCAACCAAGCTCCAAGAGTGCTCTGACCTGGGCCTCTGGGCAGGATGACAAACCAGATGTCCCTGTGGTCTTGAGAGCTCTTCCTCCAAGTGACTGCAGTCCCTCCCATGCTCTGCTGGAATCTCTGAGGAGTGTGTCATGTACCTCTGCCACAGTCTGATGACAGCTCAGCATCTCTTCTCAGAATAATGCCTCTGAATCCACCAAAGGTGCCTATGAGGAAAGCTGGACACTGATGGGAAAGATGGACGCACACTCCCACCTCACGCCAGATGTGAAAGTCAGCTCCCAGTGGATGGCAAAGTTACATGCATGTTCAAGAACCAAGCTACTTCTGGGAGAAATCAGGAGACAAACCAGGGCAACCTTGGGGTAGAGACAGGATCTTTAGGAATATGACTTCTGGCCTCCACACACATGCTCATGCACGCTCACACAAACTCTTGAGCACACACAGAGCACAAAAAAAGTACACACCATGAAAGAAAACATCAAAAAGTAGGCCTTTTGTTCCTCAAAAGTTTAAATTGAAAGACTGAAAGGCTATGGAAGGGTGGAGATGGACATATGTGGATAGATATAAAGACAAGAAAAGGGCCTTTAACATCTACAGAGGAACCTCCCTAGCTCCAGCATAGGAACATAAGTAGGAACAGTGGAGGAACATTTTCTCTCAACTGAAAAAAATGAGCACAAATTTTGAACCAAAGGTTGGTGTGATGGCTCAGTGAGTACTTACTGTACAAGCTGGAGGATCTGAGTTCAAATCCCTGGCACTCATGTAAAAAGACAGGCATGCCAGAGTGGGCTTGTAACCCCAATATTGTGAAGGATAGAGATAAGAGGATCCTGGAGGCTTGCTGGCAGCCAACATGTCTCTAAGTTCAGTAAGAGACTCCATCTCAGGTAATAAGGAGGAGAGCCATAGAGGAGGACACCTCATGTCTTCTCTTGGCCTTTGCATGGGTGCATGGGTGCACACACATGCTTTTATATGCATGCAGGGAACTGAATTCAGTCCTCACGCTTGCCCATGTCACTGAGAGACATTTCTACAGTCTTTCATGGAAGTTGCAGTTAGATATTTACAATCACGGAAACAGATTTGAAACTGAAACCTAAAAAAACTGAATGGGAAACCCAGATTGTGGGGGCCTTGCCACCGACAGGCAGTCAGGACAGTACAACAGGAACCAGAACAAGACACTGAGCCTCCGTCCCTCCTCCCCGCTCCTTGGGCCACTGCCATGGAGGAATTAGCCACATACACAGGAAGGTTCTTTTCATGATCCAACAGTCTACAGGGCTTAGCAAAAAATTTAAAGTGCTGAGTCACTTAAATTTTCAAAATGGAGAAATTTCAACAAATACTCTGCTGAAGAGCAGATGAGAGAGCCTGCCCACAATCCCAGTTGGTTTTGAAAGCTACCCCCCCTCCCCCAGCACACCCCCGTTCCTTGAGCAGGACAGAAGCCCCTGTCCACCTTTCTGCTCTAGTTTGTTTTCAATTGCTGTGATAAACGCTGGCCAATAGCAACTTGGGGAGGAAGGGGTTTATTTGGCTTACAGGTCACAATCAGTCATCCAGAGAAGCCAAGGCAGGATCTCGAGCAGGAACCTGGAGGCAGGACACAAGGTGGAGACCATGGAGGAACAGCTTCACAGGCTTGCTTCCTCTGGCTTGTTTCATATACAGCCCAGGTTCACCTGCCTAGGGATGGCTCCGCCCACGGTGGACCAGGACCTCCCACATTAATTAGCAATCAAGAAAATGTCTCACAGACATGACCACTGGCCAACCTGATGGAGGCAGGTCCTCAGCAGAGGTTTCTTCTTCTTAGGGGTGTCAAGTTGACACCCAAGATCAGCCACCACACCCTCAATAGCAGTGACTTTGCAATAGCACTGTCCTTGTGTGTGTTCTAGCCGGGGTTCTATTGCTGTGAGGAGACACTGTGACCACGGCAACTCTTATGAAGGAGAACATTTCACTGAAGCTGGCTTATAGTTCAGAGGTTTGGCCCGCTGTCATCACGGCAGGAAGCATGGAGGTGTGCAGGCAGACATGGTGCTGGAGAGGTAGCCGAGAGTTCTACATCTTGATCTAAGGGCAACAGGAAGTGGACCGTGTCACACTGGCCAGACTTGAGCTTGTAAGACCTCAAAGCCCGCCCCCACACTGACACCCTTCCTCCGACAAGTCTGCACCTCCTGACAGTGCCACTCCTTACGGGTCAAACCCTCAAACACGCGAGTCTAGGGCCATTCCTGTTCAAACCACCACAATCTGTGAGATGGGCAGCTGCTGAATGCCACCATTCCCACGCTCCTCCTTAGAGCTCTCGGCCATCTCCCTGACGTAAAGGGCAACCGCCACTTCCTAGCCTTGTCTCTCAACACTCAGTGACCACCCTTGTCACTTAGTGACTCAGTTCGACTGCTGGGACTGTGTGACATTTTTGAAAAGCGACTTTCCTGTGGCACTTTGTTTTCCTCTGGTCTCACAACCATCTGTGTCTCGGGTCCTTCAGTTGTGGTACAAGCCATTCTCAAAAAGGACTTTTACTGTGTAGTCTAGAATGGCTGCTGTAACTCCAGCCATCACATTTCTCTTCTAGCCAGAAGGCAGGAAAGGAACTGTGGGGCATCCTTTGCTTAAAGGAACTGCGCAGAAGTTGAACACGTCACCTCTATTAAAATCCTATTGACTGGGACTTAGCAGCAGCCATGTCTAGCTGCAGCAGACTTTGGGGGGGGAAAGACTGTGTCTAGGTACTGAGTACTGAGTATCCCATCACTAAGGGGGAAAGGAGACTGAACAGAGCTGACCTCACTTATCACTAAGTCATCAGGATATTGAGTTTTGTGCGCTGTGAATTCTCTCATACTATGTTAATATTCCTTGCAAGTTCAAATCGTTGAGGGCCGCTAACCAGGAAATTAGAAAATACTTTCTCAAAATGTAACGTATGGGATCAGGCAGCAGCGTTTGCCTGGCATGCACGAGGTCCTAGGTTCCATCAGAAGCACCGTGAGCAAAACAAGTAAAATACAACCCACTACTTCTATTTTCCAGATCCTTCTGGGAGACACAGAGAGCATCTCCAGGGAGCATGTGCAAATGTTCACTGTTGTGGCACAAACGGGAAACAAGACCAATGGCCATCCAAGGGATGTGACCAGGTGGCCCAAACCCCGTGTCGGAGTGCTGAGGGAACCTCAAGCTGGAGGCAGGGGCAGGGGAGGTAATCTATAGAATTTAGCGAATGGTATGAGTGACAGTCCTTGCGTATTTCAAAGAGAACACAGATGCACACATCAACTCATGTATATCCAGAGAAGTGTCTGGAAGAATTATATGTTAAAAGACCTGAAAAAAGCTTGCATTTTTAAGAGAAAACTTTATTTTTTATGAAATTATTTTCTTACATTTGTTTCGTGTGTGTGTGTGTGTGTGTGTGTGTGTGTGTGTGTGCATGCTATCCAGCACACACCTATGGAGGTCAAAGAACAGCTTTTGGGAATTGGTTTTGCCTTTCTGCCATGCTGGTCTCAGGAATTGAACTTGGGTCATCAGGCTTGGAGGCGAGGGCCTTTCCCGGCTGAGCCATCTCACCAGCCCTATTTTTGTGAGGGTCTTTTTTTTCTTTAGATTTATTTACTTATTTGTTTATTTATTTATTTGATGAGTGTTTTGGCTGCACGTATGTAAACACACCACCTGCATAGGCAGAAGAGGGAGTTGGATCCCTAGAACTGGAGTTACAAATGGTTGTGAGCCATCTTGTGGGTACTGAGAAACACACTCCAGATTTTGCAAGAACAACAAACATTCTTTTTTTTTTTTTTTTTTTTTTTTGGTTTTTCGAGACAGGGTTTCTCTGTGTAGCTTTGCGCCTTTCCTGGAGCTCACTCTGTAGACCAGGCTGGCCTCGAACTCACAGAGATCCGCCTGGCTCTGCCTCCCGAGTGCTGGGATTAAAGGCGTGCGCCACCACCGCCCGGCTAACAACAAACATTCTTAACTACCAAATCATCTCTCCAGCTCTATTAAAATTTCTTTTCCTGTTTTGTTTCTTAAGGCAATGTATCACTCTGTAGCCCAGGCTGGCTTGGAACTTGTAGCAATTCTGACTCCCCTGAGAGCTGAGAGATTCCAGGTGTGAGCCACCATACACACATACAAAACATATTTATATATAAAATGTTTGTTTTGTTAAAAAGAAAAATACATGTTGAACATATGCATGTATGTATGATGCTGTGCATGCTAGTGTGTGGCTGAGATTCTGAGAGGCCCCCAGTCTGTGGCATGTCCCTGTTTAGATGACCTGACATTCTCTTGAGATTAGGTTAAGGCAGGAATCTTTTGTAAGAACACCACAGAGTCTGCAGTGTGCTCCTCTCGGCACGTGTTTTTAATTTGTCCCCTTCAGAGTGACATTAACTCTGATCCTAATTGAAGGTGGTGTCTGCCAGGCTTCCCCGTGATCAAGTTACCATCCTTGCCTTGGTAGTTAATAAGGCTTCTGTGGACCGAGACTTTGAGGCTAGGTGGGCCTCCACCTCCCCAGCCAGTTCCAATTAACAACCTCATTGATACTTTTAGCTGACGGCTAGAAACCCTTACTACACTCGTTTTTAAAGATTTATTTATGTGTGTGTGTGTGTATGCTTGCCTACTTGATCTCTATGTGTATCGTGTGTGCGGGGCCTGCGGAGGCCAGAAGAGCGCATCAGAGCCCCTGGAGCTGGACACACAAGTGGCTGTGAGAGGCTTGATGTGGGTTCCGATAGTTAAGCCCGGGTCCTATGCGAGAGCATCACGTGTTCTTAACCGCTGAGCTGTCTCCACAGCCCAACTGCACTACTGTTTTGATGCCTGGATTGTTGCTCCATGTGGCCAGAGAGCATCTTCATGATGGCTTCTGTGTCCCCTGGGCACAGCCCTGTCCTTCTATGAGCTGTTCCTTCCTTTCTGGCCATTTCCAACATTCTGTTTCTCTGCCTTGCCACAGCACTGAATTAAAAGCTTCTGCTCCTTTGAAAGGGAAACGGTTTTTAGAAGCCGAGACCTGCACCTGGGGAAATCTGTGGTGGCTCTGATGTCACTGTCTTCCTGTCCTCTGGATAGACAGACATGCAGACACCTGTACACACACCAGTATCTACTAATTTATCATCTATTTATCTGTCTGTCATCCACGTATCTATCCATCTGTATATTTTTGAATCTATCCATCCAATTACTCATTTCACCCATTAATTTATCCATACATTTATTTATTCTTTCTTCCATTCATCATACACACATCCATCTATCCATCTGTGTGCCTACATATCCATCTCTCCGTCCATCCATTCACCCATGTATCATCTGTCTATCCATCTGTCTATTTATCTGTGGATCCATCCATCCATCCATCAGCCAGCCATCAATCCATCCATGTGTATGTCTATTTATCCATTTGTCCATCTGTCTATCATCTATCCATCTATGTATCTGTGTGTCCATCCATTCACCTATTCATTAATCTATTCATCCATCCACCCATTATTCAACCACATATCCATCCATCCATCCATCCATCCATCCATCTATCCATCTACACATCCATCTGTTCATCTATGTATCCATTCATCCATCCTTCTACCCATCTGCATTGAAAACTGTGGGTTTCTTCCAGGGCTGTCTGAGCAGTATGAGAGCCTAGTATGAAACAGGAGCTTGGGATTCTTGTTGCAAAGAGAGTGGAGAGTGCCCTCCTTTCCTCTCTCTGGACTTTGCCATAGAGACTTTGCTATTTTAGGTCATGCATGGAAAGCTCACATGGTGATGCAGAGCCTTGGAGGTGCCCAGAGCCCCAGCCTGGGCTCAGAAGAGTAGTGTGGTCCACCTGCTATCTGCTCTCTCTTCTGTCACTGTTGCCTAATGGTGGTGTCCCTGCCAAGCAAGGAAGTGGAGCCAAGAGCCTCCTCTCCTCCAGCCCACCTGTCAACCCACTGCATGGTTGCAAGCTGTGAGGCCCTATGCTCTAGGTACCTGGATGTCAGATACACAGGAGCTTACTGGATGAGCTTTAGGCAGAGGGTGCCCAAGAAATGGTTGCTGCTGGGTGGTGATGGAGTCAGTGAAGCCCGGCATGTCTCAAAGGTCCAGCAGTGGGATGGAGGCTGCGGCTCATGCTCTACTGTCCTATTGGACTGGGCTCATGAAATGCAAATTCAAGGACCAAACTGCCAAGGGTTGCAAGTTGTCAATCACAGCCCATGTTCAGGGTCCCTTTGAGCGGTAGGTTCTGCAATGGCACACTGGGCATGCCCATGAAGCCCTCCTAGCTTATACCACTTACTCCAGCACCAATCCTTTCCTCACATATTTACAGCAGTGAAAATGTGGGCACCTTATTCCCTTGCCAACAATTGGACTCACCCTCCTTGCTGCCCAGCTCCCTGTTAGTTGCACACAAGCTGTGCTTACCTGGCCTGAACTTGGTGAGTGACTAAGAGCTCTCATCCTCCAACAGGCTGAAGAGGCAAGTGCTTACTCTGAGCTGGACATCACCCCATCCAGACACCTCCATACCAGCTGGAACTGCAGCATCTGAGGCCAGGTGTGTCTCCTCCCTCTGCTGTGGGGAAGCCTTTCCTCCCTCTCAGATACAGGGATGCTGTCCCAGATAATTGCATCCTGCCCTACCACCAAAGGCAGAAGGGGGTGAGGCACGGGAAGGGCCAAAGAGGAATTTTTGGTTTTGTCTATTTGTTTTTATTTATTTACTTATGTCTCCTAGGAACACACATGGCAAAGCACATACGTAGAGGTCAGAGAACAACTTGCCAGAATCAGTTCTCTGCCCCCAGCATGTGGCTCCCTGGTCATCAGACCTGGTGGCAGATGCCTCTATCAGCTGCCATCTTGCTGGCCTGAAAAGCGAATTTTGACAGTGGTAAGTTGGCTCTATGGTTTCTCTGAAGAAGGAGGGAACTGCACAGGACATCTTGAAGTGAGTGTTAGGTCCTTGCCAGGCGTCGACGCTGTCAGCTGATAACAAAATGAGAAAATGTTGGCAGAAGGACAGACTAGATCAAGGCAATGGGTCAGGAATCCAGATGCAGAAGGAGATCCATGCACATTTGTACTCCTCTATGGGAAAAGCATGGGTTAATGTACAGTATTGAACTATCGGCGCTCAGTGGGAAAGGTCAACTCTTACCTGCCTTGGGTCATAGATACTAATTGCACACAGGGGAGAAGGTTCACTTGCCACCAGGCCTGACGACCTGGGTTAGATCCCTGAAACCGTGATGGAAGGAGAGTACTGACTCCCGCGAGCTCCACAATACGCTATCACACACACACACACACACACACACACACACACACACACACACACACACAC